>JAYMSL010000008.1:0-95056 GCA_036897195.1 Plantago coronopus
AGAATAGACGACAACGAGTTCCTCTTTTGTCTTTCTCATTTTTCCTCTTTCCTATGAAAAATGGACGACAACAAAATCTTCCTTTGTTTCTCTTGTTTTGGGACAACAACAAAAGGAAGCATTTTCTCTCTTGTTTTCTCTCTTCATTCTTTAGTTATTTGCAAGAAATGGACGACAACAAAAGCTTGTTCCTTCTTTCTTTTTCTCTTTGCATTGGGAAGTTTTTGACAAAGAAATGGACGACAACAAAAATGGAAGAATTTCTCTCTGGTTTTTATTCTTTTTTGTCTCTATTTTATGAAAAATAGACGACAACAAAAAGGAAGAATTTTTCTCTGGTTTTCTTTCTTCTTTTGTATTTGAATTGCTCTCTTTGACTAAGAAATAGACGACAACTCTCTCTTCTTTTGTATTTATAGTTTTTCCTCTTGTTTTGTCTTTTTCCTATGAGAGACGACAACAAAAGGAAATGTCTAGAATTTGGGAGAGACTGGGCTACAAATGGGACTTTTTCTCTTGTTTGTCTTTTGTCTCGGACTTTTTTCGTTTCTTTTCTTGTTTTCTTTCTCCTTTTGTCTCTTGTTCTTTTTGTTTCTTGTACTTGGCATGAAAATAGACGACAACAAAAAAAAGAGCTTGTTTTTTAAGTGGACCCCTCTTCTTTCTTTTGTGTTTGTATTTTTGTCTTGTTTTTTCTTATTTGTCTCTTTTTGTGGATAAGAAAGAATAGACGACAACAAAAAAGAAGGCAATGTCTCTAATGTCAGAGAGAATGGATGACAACCAAAGAAGTCAGAAGGTAGCTAAATGGAATGAGAAGCGAGTCAATGGACGACAACAAAAAGCTCTTTCTTGTAGTAGGTCTTTTCTCTTTGGGAGTCAGTCTTTGATTCACACAACAAAAAGAGGGGAATTTCTTTCCTGTAGTAGAGAATGGACGTGGGAATCTCTTGTTTTTCTTCTTTGTGGGACTTCTTGTCTCTTCTTGTTTTCTTTCTTTTCTCCTTTTGTCTCTTGGTCTCGTTCTTCTTCTCTCTTCTTTGTCTCCTCTCCTCTTCTTGTCTTTCTTTCTTTGTCTTCTCCTCATTCTCCAGGAGATCTTGTTTTCTTTGTTGTATTATTGTTTTGAATTAACGGGAAAAGAAGGAGGCCTTTGGAATAGGTTCGTAATTTCCTTTGTTTTTGTCTGAAATGTCGGTCATTTTAGACCTCTTTTTGTTTATTTTGCACAGTCCTTTTTTGCCTTTTTCAGAGTCAAATATCTACTACAGAAGCCAGAAAAATGCATTCCACAAAAACACAAGAAATGGATACCAAGCTTCTGATTCCAAAAGATTTGGAGGGATCTTTCACAAGCAAATTCTGAAATCACTAGGAAGAAGCAGGGAAAAGCAGGCTAGCAAGTCAATGAAAGAAGTCTCGGAAAGAAGAAGCAGAAGGGAAAGAAGAAGCTAGGAAAAGCAGGGAAAGAAGGTTCTTCCAAATGTGAAGTACGGATTTGTGGGAACAGGGTTTTCATCCTGAAGGTTTCCTTTCTTGGTTTCCAAGTCCATTCTTGTTTTCACTTGGGAAGAGCACCGTCCAATCTGCAAGTGTAGGTGCATTCTGACTATTCATTTCCATGGTTCGAAGAGTCTTTTGTCCCATTCTTTCTCCATTCTCCACTAGAGAATGGAATCCATTCTCATAGAATCTATCTAATGGAATCTTCACTCTCTCATTCTCATGGAAAGATCTTCGCTAGATAATGGAAATAGAAAGACGAATCTCGAAAAGGGGAAATGCAAAGACTCCTAGGTGGAATAGTGAGTCTCAAAGTGAAGTGAATCGGTTGACTAGTGAGTCTCAAAGTGAATCGAATAGGTGGAATAGTGAGTCTCAAAGCGAGAATAGTGAGTGAACTCATTTGGAATTGACACAAAAACATCTCCTTTCTGAATCTCGAACAACTTCCATCTCACACTTTCTGATTCCATCTCCTCACTCTGTCACATTCCTCAGAAATCCCTCCCCAAGTCCTTCTTCTTCGAAGGAAGAGGTCCTCAGTCTCAAGAACCCAGGGACCCATTCCTAGCCAATCATTGACTCGTTTCCATAGAAAGATCTCCCTCTCTTCGTTTCTTAGAACCTCCTCCTTCTCTTCGAATAGTCGAACTCGATCTCCTCCTTCTCTGAGAAGCCTTTCTTCTCCTCCTTCTGTTTCTTAGAATTGGAAGGGATCAGAGACTCGATTCTATTCCCTATTCTGACTATTCATGAAATCTCTACTCTTCATTGGGAGTGGTTGGTTTCTTCTTTCGAGCGACTTCTTTCGAGCGACTTCTTTCGAGCTACAATCTCTGTCTTTCTAGCGACTTCTTTCGAGCTACTTCTTTCGAGCTACAATCTCTGCTAGCTACAATCTCTGTCTTTCTAGCGACTTCTTTCGAGCTACTTCGAGCTATATGTCGATTCTTTCGCTTAGTCATCCACGTTTCTAGTCATCAACTCTAGTAAAGTGGGAACCAGGAAGAGAAAAGGGAAAGAACCAGAAAGAGGAGAGAGAGAAGAGGGAAGAAGTGAATGAAAGGGCTAACCGAAGGAGTGTCAACCTAGATAGGAAGAGATGGGGGAAGAGGGAGGCGGACTACGGAAAGAACTCGTGTAGAAGGCGGAGGGGGCGGAACGTGAGAGCGCCGGATGCCGATGCACCAAGAGGGAGGAATGTAGTTGGTTTCAGAGGAAGGAGGATGGAGAAGTCCCAGATCCGGAACCATTGTACAACGAAGAAGAATGCGAGTCTCTCGCGTGTGAAAGAAAACACTAAGAAAATTCCATTCGAATCGAAAGATCGATCCCAATCTTAGATTGCATAGGATTTCTTGTTCTTCTGCTTCTTCTTTCCCTCTTTCTCTCTGTTGTTGTCCTCTCTCTCTTTCTCTTCTTTCTCTCTTTTTTCTCCTCTCTTGTTTTTTCCTCTCTCTCTTTTTCTGTGGAAGGAATCTTCTCTCTCTTTTTCTTCCTCTTCTTCTCTTTCTGTCTCTTTCCTCTCTTTTTTCTGCTCTTCCTCTCTCTCTTTCTTTTTCTCTTTCTTTTTCTCCTGTGAACTCTTCTCTCTTTCTTTTTCTTCTTGTTCTTTTCTCTCTTCTTTGTTCTCTTGTTCTCTTTTCTTTGTCTTCTCTGTCTTTTCTCTCCTCTCTTCTTTGTTCTCTTGTTCTCTTTTCTTTGTCTTCTCTGTCTTTTCTCTCCTCTCTTCTTTGGAAGAACCAAGAAAAGGAAAGAAATGGAGGTAGTCTAGGCAAAGGTGAAGGCATCGGTCCCAATATCTTCATTCCTTGGGTTCGAACGAAATCCTTTCTGGGAAATGGTGTTTCGAGGAACTTGGGAAGGACAAAACAGCAAGAAAGATCCCATTTTTCTACAGATTTTCAAACGATCCAAAAAGATTTTCAAACGATCAAAAAAAGAGCAGAGAAAAGACAAGGAAAAGACCAAGAAAAGTAAGCAAAAGTCTATGAAAAATGGAATGGGTTGTCGTATGGGGTTAAGGTCTCGGTTCTACTAACTAAAAACCAGGGGTTCGAACGAATTGACTTATAGAAAAAGAGGTTTCGAAAGAATTCCGGAGGGAAAAAGAGCCTAAAATGGCTTGTTTTTTTACAAAATGTCAAATGAAAAAACAGAGAAAAAAAGAGCATAAAAACAAGTCAAAGACAAGTTTCGAGTGAAAAAAGAAAGAGGGAAAAAAGAGAGCAGATTTCATGTGCGAATTCTGAAATGCAGAGTCCACTTATAGAATAGGACACCAATTTGTTGACTCATTTGACAACTTGTGCTTCACGAATTCCATCTCGTTTTTTCATGGAATTCGATCTTTGACTCTTCATTTAGATAAAGTGCATTTCTTTTCCGTGAATCGGCTTAGCACGGATCTCATTTCCATCTTCGAGAATCGAGATAGGAAAAACCAGAGAAGTTCCAAATCGAGAGAGAGGAAAAACCAGATCTTCCAAGAATCGAGAGTTCGAAAGAGAGAGAAGACTCAGAAGATGTCCTCGTTGAGTTCGCGCAAAGAAAGAGCGGGAAATCGGAAAGGATAGAAAGTGTCCCACGCCTACAGGCTACTAAATTGGGGCGGACCCGGGGTTGAGTAATTCATTTCGTTGCAGACGCAATAGGCTCCAGTAAAGCGCAGACTCAAGGGGACAACTATCTTCCCATAATAAGCACTCGAAAGAGCAGGCCAGTCCCCATGCCGCTACTCCATTCGGTCACTTGATCGGGGGCCTGGCAGTGTCACTTCTATCGTTTCGCTAAGAGAGAGAGACAGAGGAAAAGAAACAAGAGGAAGACAGAGAGAGAGAGACAGAGATCGCAAGAGTTCAGGTTCTGCAAGACGAGATCGCCCGAAGGTTCCCAAGGACCGAGACCGTTAGGTCGAAGGAGATGCAAGACGAGACCGTTAGGTCGAAGGTGTAGAAGGACCGAGATCGACAGAAAGAAGGTTCGGACCGAGGCCGAGAGGCCGACGGATCTGCAAGACGAGATCGACAGATCGAAGGAGAGAAAGGAACGAGATCGACAGAGAGAAGGTTCGGAACGAGGCCGACAGGCCGAAGGAGAAAGAGCCCATCCAAGAGCCAAAAAACCGGGGCGCAGCCAGACATTTTAGCTTCCCTTACCTTAAAAACTAGGTCATCGAAGGAAAGACCGAGACCCTTGGGTCGAAGGAAGGACCGAGGCCGAAAGGCCGAAGTCGATGCAAGAACGAGACCGTGAGGTCGAAGGAAAACAGAGGAGTTCAGAGAGAAACCCAGAGAAAAAGAAGACAGAAAAGAGGAGAAAAGAGAGAAAACAAGATCCCAAGAAGAAAGAAAACAGGAGAACTTGACATGCTTCGCATTCTCAGAAGCCATCCAATCCCAGGAGATCCGGAAGAAAGGGGTAGGGGTCCCTTGCCTCAGCCCTTAAGTCGAAAGACCGAAAAACTGCGCGAGAAGGAAGAGAACAAGAAAAAGAGAGAGGCAGAAGAAGAAAGAACGAGATCGAAAGAGGATCAAGAAAGATGGGACGGAAAGAGACAGAGAGCAAGAAGAAGAAAACAAGACAAAAAGAAGAGAGAAAACCAGAAAGAAGGTTCGGAAAGAGAGAGAGCGAGAGAGGAGTTTCCAGAGGAGAACGATCCCATCCAAGAGACAAAAACCCGGGGCGAAGCCTGACATTTCACCTTCCCTTACCTTAAAAACAGAGACAAAAACCCTTGGGGCAGCCTCACATTTCACCTTCCCTTACCTTAAAAACAGAGACAAAAACCCTTGGGGCAGCCTCCTCACCTTCACCGAAAAGAGAAAAAAGAAGAGAAAGAGGAAGAGAGAAGACAAAGAGAGAGGAGAGTTCCAACAAGAGAGAAAGAAAGAGGAAGAGAGAAGACAAAGAGAGAGGAGAATCAGAAAGAGAAAGAGGAGAGTTCCAACGAGTTCAAAAGAGAGTTCAAGACAGAGAGAGGAGAATCAGAGAAAGAAAGAGGAAGAGTTCCAACAAGAGAGAGGAGAATCTGAGAAAGAGGAGAGAAAAGAACAAGAGAGAAAGAGGAGAGTTCCAACGAGTTCAAAAGACAGAGAGAGAAGACAAAGAGAGAGGAGAATCAGAGAAAGACAAACAAAGACAAAGAAACAACTAAGAAAAACAAAGCCAGAGAAAATGCAGAAAGAGAAACAAGAAGAGAGAAAAGAACAAGTTCCAAAGAGAAACAAGAAGAGAGTTCCAACAAGAGAGAAGAACAAGAAAAAGAGAGAGGTCCAACAAGTTCCAAAGAGAAACAAGAAGAGAGTTCCAACAAGAGTTCTAAGAGAGAGGAGAATCAGAGAAAGAAAGAGGAGAGTGCAAACAAGTTCCAAAGAGAAACAAGAAGAGAGGAGAAAACAAAAAGAAAGAAAGAAAAAGAGAGAGAAAAGACAGAAAAACAAAGTTCTAAAGAGATTTAGCCATGAAAATTTCCTCAAAAACACACGGAACCTCTGCTTCTGAAACCACAAAAAAAACTTTGGAGGACCCATGAGTCAATTGTGAAATCACTAGGAAAACGAAGACTCAAAAAACAACCATTCCAACGAAAAACTAAGAAACGACTAAGAGAAAAAAGAGAGAGAAAAAGCCAGAGAAATTTCCTCAAAAACAAAAGAAATGGAGACCCCGCTTAGAATCCAAAAGATTGGAAGGGACCTTTTCATACGCTAATTGTGAAATCACTAGGAAAACGAAGACTCAAAAGACAACCAATCACAAGAAAAACGAAGAAACAACAAAGGTTCTGAAAGAACGAGACCGAGAGGAAGAATGGAAAAAGAGAGAGACAAAGCAAGAGAAAAAGCATTCCTCAAAAACGAAAGAAATGGAGACCCCGCTGAGAAACCATTCCAAAAGATTGGAAGGGGCCTTTGAAAGTCTTTTTTTGATATCCATCGAAAAACACAGACAAAAGACAGAGATTGGACCAGTGATTTGTCTATTTTTTAGTCAGAGAAAAAATGGGAGAGGAGTCCCTGGGAAAATCACTGGAGTCGATTTGACACTCATAGAAAACGAGAAGTGACTCTTTCGAAACTGGTCCTGCAAAGGGAAAACCTATTTGACTGATTTGACACTCATACGAAATGCACTTGTTCGATTTTAGAACGACTCTTTCAAAGGGAAAATCACTTGACTAACTTTTACAGTCATATAAAATGAACTTTCACGATTTCAGAACGACTCCTCCAAAGGGAAAAACCATTGACTAACTTTTACAGTCATATAAAATGAACTTTCACGATTTTAGAACGACTCTTTCAAAGGGAAAAACCATTGACTAACTTTTACACTCATACGAAATGCACTTGTTCGATTTTAGAACGACTCTTTCAAAGAGAAAAACGAGTTTCTAACTTTTACACTCATACGAAATGCACTTGTACTTTTGATTCCTAGTTCCAAGGGAAAAAGGACTGGAGTTCTTTGACACTCATAGAAAACGACAAGTGACCATTTCAGAACTCCTAGTTCCAAGTTCGAAAGAGAGAAGGTTCCAAAGGACCGAGGCCGAAAGGCCGAAGGAGATGCAAGACGAGATCGACAGATCGAAGGTTCTGAAAGACCGAGACCCTTGGGTCGAAGGTGTAGAAGGACCGAGGCCGAAAGGCCGAAGGTTCCAAAGGAGCGAGACCCTTGGGGCGAAGGAAAGAAAGAAAAAGAGAAAGAAAGAGAAAAAGAAGAAGAGAAAGAGAGAGAGAAAGAGACAAAAACCAGAGAAGAAAGAGAAGGTTCTGAAAGACCGAGGCCGAGAGGCCGAAGGAAAGAGAAAGACAGAGTTCTAAAGAGAGAAGGACAGAGAGAGAGATCGAAAGAAAGAGAGAGAGAAGAAAGAAGAAGAAAGGGAAAGAGAGAGAGAAAGAGTTCTAAAGAGAGAAGTTTCCTATTGGAGATCTTACGAGGAGAGAAAGAGAGAGACAGAGAAGGAAAGAGAGAGAGAAAGAGTTCTAAAGAGAGAAGGTTCGAAAAGAACGAGATCGACAGATCGAAAGTTCCCATCTCTTTCTCTTCTCTATTTTCCTCTCTTTTTGTATCTTTTCTAGCTATACGATTGTCAACTTCTCTCTTTTTTGTTTCCATTTCTTTACGGAAATGGCTTTTGTAGAATTTGTATACATAGAAAATGAACTTCTCTAGATTTTCTTTCCATTTCTTTACGGAAATCTTGTTTCTATATTTCCTAGCTATTTTATTGGCAATTCTTTTTTCTTTCTCTCCTCGGATCCTCTCTTTCTCCTCTTTCTTGTTCTTCCTCTCTTTTTCTCTCTCTTCTTTCTCCTCTCTCTTTGCTTTTCTCTTTCTCTCTTTTCCTATGCTCTCTTTTTCTCTCTCTGCTTTCTCTCTGCTTTCTCGGAAACTCTTTTCCTCTGCTCTCTTTTTCTCTCTCTGCTTTCTCTCCTTTTCCTCTCTCTTCTCTCTGCTTCTCTCTCTGCTTTCTCGGAAACTCTTTTCCTCTGCTCTCTTCTCTTATTCTTTTCTCTCTTATTGGAACTTGGGAAAGGAAACCAAAGAATTCTGCACTCTTGCTCTCTTTTCCTCTGCTCTTGTTCTGCCTTTCTTCGTCTCTTCTCTCTGCTTCTCTCTCTGCTTTCTCGGAAACTCTTTTCCTCTGCTCTTGTTCTGCCTTTCTCCTTTGCCTCTCTCTTCTCTCTGCTTCTCTCTCTTTCTTTCGAACTCTTCTCTCTTTTTCGATTCCATTCTCTCTTTTTCTTTCGAACGAATAGGAATGCAAAACAGAAACTAAAGAAAGAAGAGGAACTCAAAACAGAAACTAAAGAAAGAAGAGGAACTCAAAACAGAAACTCACTCACAATAGGAATGCAAAACAGAAACTCACGAAAGAACTCACTAATAGTCATACCCTCACTCACTCACTAATAGGAAACTCACGAATAGTCAAAACCCTCACTCACTAATAGGAATGCAAAACAGAAACTCACTAACTAACCAAACAGAAACTCACTAAAGAAAGAAGAGGAACAAGAGGAAGAGACAGAGGAAAAAAAGAAAGAAGAAAAGAAGAGAGGAAGAAAACAAGAAAAGAGAAGAAAAAGAAGAGAAGAAGAAACCAGTCCAAAAGAAAGAAAAAGAAGAAGAGCAAGAGCAGGAGAGAGAATGAAAAAGAGAGAAAAAGAAAGGAAAGAGACAAAGAGAGGGATAAGACAAAGAAAGAGAAACCAAGCAAACAAATACACAATTCAGAGAGTCAAAACAAAGAAATGCAAAATGCAAGCATAAAAATGCAAGAAAAATGAAGCCGCTTGTGATTCTTCATTGAAATTTATTTCCATACTTTTTTCACTAGAAAAAAGATGACACTTTTCTATGGGAAAAATGAAAGAGAAAGACTTGCCGCTTGTGATTACACATTGAAAAGATTTTAGGACCCTTAAAAGCTTGTATTTTGCAATTCATAAACAAAGACAGAAAAAAAAGCAGAGAAAGAGAGAAAAAGACAGAGAAGAAGAAGAGAAAGAAGAGAGGAGAGAAGAACAAGATTAGGCAATCCACAGAGGAGAGAAGAGGGAAGAAGGGTCTCCCACTTTGTCTTATCTTTCTCTCTTGTTCTTATTCTCTCTTTCTCTGTCTTCTTTGTTGCTTGTTGTCGTCTCTTTTGTTCTTATTCTCTCTTTCCTTCGGCCTTTCGGCCTCGGTCCTTTGGATCCTTCGACCCAAGGGTCTCGCTCCTTTGGAACCTTCGGCCTTTCGTCCTCGGTCCGAACCTTCTTTCTCTCGTTCTGAAACTCTCGTTCTTGTAGAACCTTCGACCTCTCGGTTTCATTCTTTCCGAACCTTTTTCCTCTCTCTCTCGCTCCTTTGGAACCTTCGGCCTTTCGGCCTCGGTCCGAACCTTCGACCCTAGGGTCTCGTCTTGCAGATCCGTCGATCTGTCGATCTCGGTCCTTCTACACCTTCGACCCAAGGGTCTCGTTCTTGACTCCTCTCTTTCTCTTATTCTCTCTTTCCGCCTCTCTATCTTTGTTGTCGTCTCTTCTGTTTGCACAAAGCGAGCAATCTCTTTGCAGAAAGCTAGAAAGTCAGACAGAAAGTAGAAGTGAAAGAGCAAGTGGAAGTCAGACAGAAAGTAGAAGTGAAAGAGCAAGTGGAAGTCAGACAGAAAGTAGAAGTGAGAGAGAAAGTAGAAGTGCCGGATCAAGTCTCAGTGCGAGATCAAGTGGCAAGAATTCCCTTTCTTTTGTTCTCTATCATTCTTGTTCTTCTTTTTCGGATTCTTGCTTTTCACTCTTCTCTTTCTTTTTGTTTTCGATCTGTCGATCTCGTTCTAGAAAAACCTGCTTTCTTCTCTTGGTTTCTGATGGAACTTTTCGAAATCTCTTCTTTCTTCTCTTTCTTTCCTTATTCTCTCTCTCTTGCTTTCTTCTCTCTCTCCTCTTTCTCCTTTTGTTGTCGTCCATTTCGGGACTGTCCAATCTGACTCGACCTTTAGGGGCGTCTATGCCATCCAAGGACTCCTTCGTTGTCGTCCATTTCTCACAGAAACCAAGAAAGAGATAGCTCAGCGAATCCTTCGTTGTCGTTCTCATACGAAAGAAGAAAAACAAGAGGAAAAAAAAGAGAACTAAAAAAAGATTTCAGTATCGTCCTTTTCTAGAAAAAACAAGAGAAACAAGAGAAACAACAGAAGATTTCGTTGTCGTTCTCATACGAAAGAAGAAAAACAAGAGGAAAAAAAAGAGAGAGAAATTCTTCCTTTTGTTGTCGTCTAAGAAAGAGACAAAACAAGAGAAAAAACGAACATTTTGTTGTCGTCCATTTTTTCCGCAAAAGAGGCAAAACAAGAGGAAAAAAAAGAGAGACAACAGAAGAGAGAGTTGTCGTCTATTTTTAGAAAAAACTAGAAAGACAACAGAAGAGAGAGTTGTCGTCCTTTTCTCATACAAAAGAGAGAAAACAAGATAGATCCCCGTCAAACGAATACAGAAAGAAAAGAAAGGAATGGCGTAGAGAAAGAAAGAAAGGAATAAAGATCGGAGTCTAAATACCAATCCTGTAATTGCGTATAGAAAGATAAAAGAAATCCTGTAATTGCGTATACAAAGATCGGAGTCCTCGAAAAGGAATCCAGTCTAGAAAGATCGGAGGCCAAATTGAGAGCCACGAATTGCGTATAGAAAGAAAAAGAGAAAGAAAGGAATCGAGTAGACAAAGATCGGAGTCTAAATACCAATCCTGGAATTGCGTATAGAAAGAAAAAAGTACTGGAGAAGGAATCCAGTCTCGAAAGAGAGAAGTCAAAATGGCAATCCACTAATTGCGTATAGAAAGAACAGAGTTCCGTCCTAGAGCAGGAGTTGGCAAAGAGAGAACAAGGCAGGGCGTAGAGAAAAAAAAGAGTAGAGAAAGATCTTCAAATTGCAATCCACTAATTGTGTATAAAAAGAGCTCCCCCAAACAAAGAGAGAACAAGTCAGAGAGAAAGATCGGAGGCCTAATTGATAGCCACGAATTGCGTATAGAAAGAACAGAGTCCTAGAGAAGGAGTGGGGAAAGAGAGAACAACGAATTGCGTAGAGAAAGAGAGAAGTCCTTCCTTCTAAGTACACGCCGGAGCCTCCATGACGTATCGAAAAAGAGACGTCCAAAAGCAAGAAAGTGCCCTCGTATAGAAAGAAAGAAGTCCTGCAGAAAGAAGCGAGTAGACAAAGAAAAGAAGAAGAAACAGAGGAAGAGAGAGAGAGGAGAATAAGAGAAGAAACAGAGGATCTGAAAAAGAACGAGACCAAGAGGTCGAAGCAGACAGAAGAAAAAGAATCAAAGAAAGAGCTCCAAATTGATAACCACTAATTGCTTATAGAAAGAAAAGAGCTCGGGCCAAAGACAAACCAAGGAAAAAGAATCGAGTCTAGAAAAAAAAGAGTAGAGAAAGAAGAGAATCCAAGTCAGAGAAAAAGAAGGGAAGAAAAGTCAGAGAGAAGTATAGAAAGAGAGAAGAAAAAGAGAAGGAATCTAGTAGAGAAAGAATGGAATGAAAGAGGAAATCGCGTTCGCTGTCCAAAGAAGAAGGAATGGCGTAGAAAAAGAGAGAAGAAGAACAAAGCAAAAAAGAGAGAGAAGAAAGAAGAAGGAGAGAAGAAAGAAGAAGAGCAGAGAGAAGAAAGAAGCAAACAAAAAGAGAGAAGCAGAAGAGAGGAAAAAGAAGAAGAGAAAGAAGAAACAAGAAAAGAAGAGAGGAGAAAGAATCAAACAAAAAGAGAAAAGAAGAGAGGAAAAAGAAGAAGAGAAAGAAGAAGAGAAAGAAGAAACAAGAAAAGAAGAGAGGAGAAACAACAAACAAGAAGCAAAAAGAACAAAGAAAGAAAAAGAAGAGAAAAGAGAAAAGAAGAGAGGAAAAAGAAGCAGAGAAAGAAGAAGAGAAAAACAAAGCAAGAGAAGAAAGAGAGAAAAGAAAAAGAAAAAGAAGACAGAGCACAAAAAGAAGAAAGAGCAGAGACAAAAAAAAGAGCAGAGACAATAAGATAGAACAAGAAAGAGAAAAGAAAAAGAGAGAAGAAGAACAAGGAAAAGAGAGAAGAAGAACAAGAAAAGAGAAGAAGAACAAGAAGCAAAAAGAACAAACAAAGAAAAAGAAAAGAAAGAGGACCAGAGAAAGAAGAACGAGACAGAAGAGAACAAAAAGAGAGAGGAGAGAAAAAAAGAGAGAGAGAGAGAGTGAAAGGAAAGAGAGAAAGAAGAGAGAGCAGAAAAAAGAAGAGGAAGAGAAAAAAGAAGGAAAGAAGAGAGCAGAAAAAAGAGACAAAGAGAGCAGAAAGGGAAGAAAAAGAGAAACAAGAAAGAGAACAAAAAAAGAGGAAGATAGAGAGAGGGGAAAAAGAACAAGAAGAGAGCAGAAAAAGAAAGAAGAATAAGAGAGCAAGAATGAAAGAAACAAGAAAAAAGAGAAGAGAAGGAAAAGACATCTAGTACCATAATTGAACAAACAGCTAATCATTTTACTTTCCATTTTATTTCAACCAACATTTTTTAGTGAGAACTCATTCTAGTTTTGGGAGGAGAGAGAAGGAAAAGAGATAAAAGAAAAAAGAGAAAGAAAAGAGACATATTTAGTGAGTTTCCATTCTACTTAAATTCTAATTTCTACTTACATTCGAGTTACATTCGAGGGAGAACTGCACGCAAATACTGACCGAAAAGACGGACGGGAAATAATGCACGCAAAGATAGCAAGCAAATTCTTAGCACTCAACTTGAAGCAGAACTTCTAACTAGAGTAGACCTGCTACCTACACACAAATGAGAGGACAACACAAATACAAACAAGAGCAGCAAAACAAAAATAACAAACAAAAAAGAAAGACCAGCCAATCAAAACACAAAGCTAACTCTAACACCTAAAAGAATGCCTGGGAAAAGGAGGGAAAGAAGAAAAAAGGAAGAGAGAAGAACAAGAAAAGAGAGAAGAAATAAAAAAGGAAAGAAAAGAAAAAAAGCCAAGAAAGAAAAAAGAAAAGAGGAAAGAACAAGAGAGAATAAGAAAGAAGGGAAAGAGAAAAGAGATCAAATAGATGGAAAAGAGAAAAGAGATCAAGGAGATGGAAAAGAAAACAAGCAAAACAAAAAGAGAAAAAAACAAGAAAGGAAAGAGAAAAAAGAGACATATAGTACCATAAAAACAGCTAACTTACTTTAAACTTCTAGGCAAACAAATAGAAACTCACAGCTAACCATTTTAATTTCCACGGAAACCTACAGCTAATTGAAACAAACAGCTAACCATTCATTCCATTTTAGTGAAACAAACGGCGAACCATTTGACTTGCTACTTTTAGTGAAACAAACATTTTTAGTGAGAACTTTTGGGGAAACAAACAGCTAATTTATTGAAACCTATATTAGTGAGACATCCTTCTGAAACCAATTGAAACAAACAGCTAACCTTTCCATTTTAGTGAAACCAACTTGAGACAGAAACGAAAGGCTAACAAGCCAGAAACCTACGAACAGAATCAAAGAAAACAGAAGCACAAAAAGAGACCCACAAAAAAGGTTAACCTTTTTACATTCATTTTTAGTTAGGTTCCGGTTTCACATGCTACAACCATTTTACCAGGCTACTTAAATTCGACTTACATTTTACCAGGCTACTTAAATTCTACTTTCTACTTACATTTTACTTACATGCGATTGACATTTTAGTTACATTTTAGTTACATTCTTAATACTACAACCATTTTACTTAGATTCCACTTACATTCTACATGCTACAACCATTCCAGTTACATTTACCATTCTACTTAGTTAGATTCGAGAGAGATGCGAGGAAGATTCGAGGTAGAATTGCCCGCAAATACTGACCGCAAAAAAATCCCTGAAATCCTGCAATCAAATAAATAAGTCCCGCAAATAAGTCCCAGACAGACCTCAAATTCCTAGTACAAGGCACAGCACTCAACAGGAAAGACTGCCCGCAAATAAGTCCCAGACAGACCTCAAATAAAGCAAGCAAAGACAGAAAGCAAAGACAGACCTCAAATTCCTAGCACAAGGCACAGCAAACTACTTGAGGGAAAACCTCTAACTAGACTAAGGAGAACGAGAGGAAAACTAGAAGAGAACTAAAGGAGAACTAGAGTCATGCGAACGAGAGGAGAACTAGAGTCATGCGAACGAGAGGAGAACGAGAGGATTAGGAGAACAAAAAACTACACACAAATGAGAGGAAAACAATAATAACAAACACCAATGATAGGACAACAAAAATACCAAACAGACCTGACAATCAAAACACAAGTATACCTATAACTCCTAAAAGACTACCGGGGAAAAGAATGCCAGCTCGAAAGAAAATTTACTCGTAAAAGAATGCCCGGGAAAAGAAAGAAAAGAGAAGAGAGAAAAGAGCAGAAAAAGAGAAGAACAGAAAAGAAAGAGAAGGAAGCAGAGAGAAAGATAGGAGAGAAAACGGAAGAGAGAAGGGAAAGAAAAACAACAAAGAGAGAAAGAAAAAAAGCAGAAGAGGGATCTTTGTATAGAAAGAAGAATCGAAATACTGCCCTTCAGACACAAACATAGAAGACTAAGACACAAAAAGAAGAAACAAAACAAGATAGAAAAAGACGTTTCCACTAGTCCACTAGTGACGTTTAGACTAGAATGCAAGCGGGCACCCCTGGCGTATATAAAGACGACTCAAAATCATCCCATCGAGGAAAGAAAAAGAAGGCAACCAAAAAGAAGCAGAAGAAGAAAAAAGAGGAAAGCAGAAGCAGAACAAGAAGAAAGAAAGAAGCAGAAGAGAGTACAGAAAAACAAGAGAGAAGAGAGTCCAGAAGAACGAGATCCCAGCGAAGGAAATCGAAAGAGAAAAAGAGAGAAGAGAAGAAGAGGAGGCACCAGAAAAGAAAAGCAAATAAAGAAGAGAAAGAAAAACAAGACAAGTAGAGAGAGAGAAAAAGAAAAGAAAAAGAGAGAAGAAAAAGAGAGAAGAAAGAAGCAAAAAGAAGACAAGAAGAGAGGAAAAAAAAGAAGAAGAGAAAGAAGAAACAAGAAAAGAAGAGAGGAGAAAGAAGAAACAAGAAAAGAAGAGAGAACAAGAAGCAAAAAAAAAGAGAGAAGAAGAGAGGAAAAAGAAGAGACAAGAAGAGAAAAGAGAAAAGAAGAGACAAGAAGAGAAGAAAGAGAGACAAAAGAGAGGAGACGGAAGAAAAAGAAAAGAGAAACAAAAAACAGAAGAGAAAGAAAGAGAGCAAAAAAGAGAGAGAAGAAAGAAAAGCAGGAAAGAGAAAGAAAGAAAGAGACCAGAAAAAGAAAGCAAAAGAAGAAGAAGAAGGGAAAAGAGAGAAGAAAAGACAAGAAGAGAAGAAAGAGAGAAGACAAGAGAGAGACAAAAAAGAAGAAAAGAGAGAAGCAAAAGAAGCGGAGAAAGAAGAGAAAAGAGAAGAGAGAGGAGAGAAAAAAGATAGAGAGAGAGTGAAAGGAAAGAGAAAAAGAAGAGAGAACAGAAAAAAGAAGAGGAAGAGAAAAAAGAAGGAAAGAAGAGAGAAGACAAGAGAAGAAAAAGAGGAAGAAGAACAAGGAAAGAAGCAGAGAAAAGAAAAAGAAGAGAGAGAATAATCCAAAGAAGAGAGAAAAAAGAGAGATCTAGTACCAATAAACAAAAGACAAATCGAAACTTGAACAAACCATCGAACCATACTTCTAGTAAAACCAATGGAAACGAAAAGCTAACCTTTTTCATTTTAGTGAAACCAATTAAAACAAACAGTGAACTAGTTTACTTGAAACTTCTAGTGAAACAAACATTTTTACTTGAAACTTTTTGGGAAACAAACAAAACATAAACAAAGAGAAGGAAGAGAAAAGAGAAGAGACAAAAGAAAAGCAAGAGAGAAAAACAAGCAGAAAGAGACAGAGACAAAAGAGAAGGAAAAGACTTCTACAAAATGAAACAAACAAAGAAAAACAAAAGAAAGAGAAGAGACAAAGAAGAGAGAAAAAAGAGGCAAATCGAAACTTGAACAAAACAGCTAGTAACAAAAAACTAAACAAGAAAAGAGAAGGAAGAAAAAGAGAAGAGAGAAAAGAGGAGAGAACAAAAGAAGAAAAAACATCTAGTACCACAAAACAATCAAAAAGAAGAAAAAGAAAGAAGAGACAAAGAAGAGAGAAAAAAAGGCAAATAACAAACAGCTCACAAGTTTACTTTACATTTTAGTGAAACAAAACTTTTTTTACTTAGACATAATTCTACTTTTAGTGAAACAAACAGCTAATTGAAACCTAAAGCTAACAATTTTAATTGCTACTTTTATTTCAACCAACATTTTTTAGTGCTACTTTTATTCAAACAAAAAGACAGAATTCTACTTTTCGTGAGGAGAGAGAACGAAAAGAGAACGAAAAGAGAAGAGACATCTAGGAACAAAACAAAAGAGGCAAAGAAACAGCTTTACTTAGTTTCCATTTTTACCTTTCTACTTACATTCTAATTTCTACTTACATGCCAGGGAGAACTGCACGCAAAGACAGCAAGCAAATACAAACCGAAAAGACTGACCGGAAAGACGGAAGGAACGGAAATACGTCCCGCAAAGATAGCAAGCAAAGACAGAAAACAAAGACTGCAAACAAATACGTCCCACAAAGATAGCAAGCAAATACTGACCGGAAATACGTCTCGCAAATAAGTCCCTCAAATAAGTATCGCAAAGACGGACCTCACAGAAAGAAAGCAAATAAAGCAAGCAAAGACGGAAAGGAAAGAATGCAAGCAAATTCCTAGCACACAACAAAAAAACTACACCAAAAAAATACTAGAACGAGAGGAATTCGAACTAGAGGAAGAGGAGAACAAACACAAATGATAGGAAAACAAATGATAGGACAACAAAAAAAACAAACAAATAAAAAAATACCAGCCAATGAAAACACAAAGATACCTAAAGCACCTCCGCGTAAAAAACTGTCAAGGAAAAGACTGACAGCTCCTAAACTTCCTTCTAAAAGACTGCCTCGTAAAAGAAGGGAAAAAGAAAGCCCAGAAAAGAAAGAAAAATAAGAAAGAAGAGAGAAAAAAGAACAAGAAAAAGAGCAGAAAAGAGAGAAGAAGGGAGAGAAGAACAAAAAAAGAGAACCAAAGGAGAAAAACAAGAGAAAGAGAAGAAAGAAGGGAAAGAGAAAAGAAAGAACAAGAGAGAGAAGACAAACAGAGAAAAACAAAGAGAAGAAGAAGAGAGAAAAGAGGAGAAGAAAGAAAAAGAAGACAAACAAAGAGAGAGAAAGACAAAGAAAGAGGAAAAAGAAAGAATAAGACAAAGAGAGAAAAAGAAAAGAGGGAAAGAAAGAAATGCAAAATGCACCTATAAAAATGCAAGAAAAATTAGAAGGTTTGTGATTCATCATTGAAAGGAACTTAAATGCTTTTTTTAACTAGAAAAAGAGAGGCACTTTGATACGTCAAAAATGCAAGATAAGCATCCGCCCCTTGTGTTTGTGCATTTAAAAGATTCTAGGGCCCTTTTTAGCTTGTATTTGCCAATTCATAAACAAAGACAGAAAAAAAGAAGAGAAAGAGAGAAAAAACCAGAGACAACAAGAACAAGAAAGAAGAGAGAAAAAAGAGAAGATGAACAAGAAGAGAAAAGGAAATGAGGAACAAGAAAAAGAAGAAAAGAAAGAAAGCAGAAAAAAAAGAAGAGGAAGAGTTCTAAAGAATCAGAACAGAGAAAGAAGAGCAGAAAAAGAAAAACAAAGAGTTCAAAAGAGAGAAAAGAAAAAGTCGAACAAGAAATGAAAGAGAAGAGAAAAAAAAGAAAGGAAAAACAAGACAAGAAAAAAGAAGAAAAAACAAAAAGAAAGGAAAAAGAGAGAAGAAAGAAAAGCAGGAAAGAAAACAAACAAAGAAATGAACAATTTATAGAGTAAAAACGAAGAAATGCAAAATGAAAGCATAAAAATGCAAGAAAAATTACTACGCTTGTGATTCCTCGTTGAAATAAATTTCAATGCTTTTTTTAACTAGAAAAAAGATGACACTTTTTATACCAGAAAAATGAAAGATTAAATGCTTATGATTTGACATAAAATAAAAAAGATTTTAGAGCCATTTTTAGCCTATATTTTGTAATCCATACAGAAAGTGAAGAGAAAAAAGAGGATCTGAAAGAAGGAGAACAAAAAGAAAACAAGAAAGAGAGAGAGGAAAAAGAAAGAAGAACAAGAAAAACAAAAAGAGCAGAGAAAGAAAAAGAAGAACAAAATACAGACAAAAACAAGAAGAAAAAGAAAGAAAACAGGAAAGACCGAGAGAGAAGAAAACAAGAAGAATAGAAAAAACAAAGAAAAAGAAGGTGCTAAACCAGATAGGGAAAAATAGAAAAAGAAAGAGGCAGGCACAGAAAGTACCAGTCCGAAAGAAAAAGTTCCCTCTTAATAAAAAAACCTAGAAAAAGAGAGAAAAACACAGATAAAAATAAAAGACAAAAAAACAAGAATGGAAAGAGTAGATTAAGAAACAGAAAGAGTTGTTGGCCCGGCTTTCCTATTTATCTATCGACCTACTTGTTTTTTGTTGTCGTCCATTTAGAATAAAACGAGAGAAGAAAAACGAAAGACAACTAGAAAAAGAGAAAGGATCCTCGGAAATAAATACGGAAAGAGACGGATCTCAAACAAAAAATAGAATCCCTGAGGCAAACAAAAGAAGAATCAGAGCAATGTCAAAAAAAGAAATGCAGCTTGATCGAGAGGAAAGAAAGCAGAAAGAAGCAAGAAAGAAAAAAACGAAGTAAGAAGAAAAAAAGAAGAAAGAAGATAAAGGAAAGAGAAGAAAGAAGCTAGGAACAAAGAAAAGAGACCAAACAAAAATAATAACAATTCCAATACGAAAAAAGAAAGGAAAAGATACCCCACTTAGGATTTCACATTGAAATTTACATGCTTTTTTTCACTATAAAATAGAAGTCAACTTTATATATCGAAAACGAAAGAAAAAAGAAGTCCCTTTTAGATTCTACAGAAAAGAGATTTAGGAGCCCATAAAAAGATCTATTTTATAATACTTACAAAAAGAAGAAGATGAAAAAAAGGAGAAAGAGAGAGGAAAAGAGAGAGAGAGAAGAATCAGAGAAAGAAAAAAAAGAAGAGAAAAGTAGAAAAAAGAAAAGAAAAACAGAGAGAAAAGAACAGCAAAGAAGAACAAGAGGAGTTCTTTCCTAGAGAAAAAGAGGAGAAAAAAACCAGTCCGAAAGAGACAGAAAGAAGAAGAGCAGGTGAGAGAAGAACAAGAGAGGAGAAAAGAAGGAAAAACAACAAATAGAAGGAAAGAATAAAACAAACAGAAACATAGAACAAAAAGAAACAGACAAAGAAGCGACTTACAAACAAACGAAAAAAGACCTAAAACAGGCAAAGACAAATATGTAATACAAGTATAACATATATAAGATAGATATAGAAGTATAACATAGAAAGAAGGAAGTCGGAGATCACTAAAGCACAACTACCTTAAGCTTACTATACTCCCAAAACTACATAAAAACAAAGAGAAAAAGAGAGAGGAAACAAAGACAGAAGCAGAAAATCCAGTAAAGAAAGAAATAAAAGAGAGGGAGCAGAAAGAAGATCCAGAAAAAGAAGGACAGAGAAAGAAAACAAAGAGAGAGAAGAAGAGAAAGAATCAGAACAAGAAAAAAAGAGTCAGAGAAAGAAGAAAGAGTGGAGAATACGAGAAGAACAAGAATCCAAAAAAGAGAGAGAAAGTGACACTTATCTATAAATAGACAAACAAGATTTTACTAACCAAAGGAAAAACAGAATCAGAAAAAAAGACAAACATATAAAAGCAAAATAGACAAACCGGATTTTAGGAAACAAATCAGAGAAAAAATAAAACATATTTACAAACATCTAATAGCAAAACCTATCAAAAAGAGGGAAAATCAGACAAAGAAAAACAAAAAGAAGCAAGCAGAGAAGAAAAGAGAGAGCAGAAAGAACAAAGACAGAGAGAGAAAAGAGGCAAGAGGATAAAAACAAAGGGAAAAAAGAGAGCAAAAAACTTCAGATACAAAAAACGAAAGAAAAAGAAACCCGGCTTCTGATTACACAGAAAAAGAGGTTCTCGTTGATTGCAAACCTAGATTTGAAATTGAAACAGAAAGAAACTTCATATACGAAAAACAAAAGAAAAACAGACCTGTGTACATACCAAATAAATTTTCGGAGGTTGACAGACGATATTGGAAAAAAAGAGACACAGAAAAGATAGAAAAGAATCAGAAGAGAACAAGAGACAGAAAAACAGAGAGAAAGAAAGAGAAAGGAGAACAAGAGACAGAGAGAAAAGAGACGAAAACAAAGAAGAACAAGAAAAGAAGAGGAAGCAGAAAAGAGACAAGAGAGATAAGAAGAAAAGAAAGAAGCAGAAGAAAGAAAAAAGAACAAGAAAGAGAGATAAAAAAAAAGAACAAGAGAGAAAAAAGAATCAGAAAAAGAAGAAGAAGAAGAGAGAGGATAAAGAAGCAGAGTCAGGAAGAAAAAGAGAGAAAACAAGTGCCAGAAAAAAAGAAATAAGAAAGATGGGTCTCAAACAGACCCAGAAACAGAGACAAACGAAGAGAGATCCAGAAAAAGAAGAAGAAGGAAAGACCATAAAGAAGAAGAGAGAGAAGAAATTAGGGAGAAAGAAAACAAGAAAGAAAGAGGAAAGAGAGAGAGAAAACAAAAAACAAGAGAAGAAAGAATAAGGGAAAAAGAAGAAGAGAAAAGTTGTACTCTCTACTATATCTACTTCTTGCTTCTTTTATTGCTTGTTGTTTTATTCCTTATTGTTTTGTTGCTTCTTTTCGTCCCTTAGCTACTCTCTACTTCTCTCTTTCTTCTTGCTCTGAGTCTGCTTTTTTTGTCATCCATTCTCTACTATCTCTCTTTTCTCTTGTTTGCTTCTTTTGTTGTCGTCCATTCTTTTCTTCTTTGCTTCTTTTGTTGTCGTCCATTTGAGACTAGCTAAGACTACTTTCTACTTTTTCTACTAGACATTGCTGACTTCTTTTCTTGTCGTCCATTCCGCGCAAAGAGAGAAATCTTTCTCTCACGGATTTCTTGTCATCCATTCTCGATAGACAGGAGAGCAAGACTGGAATTCTTGTTTTGTTGTTGTCGTCCAGTCTCTCCGCGTTTTCTCTCTTCTCTTTTGTTGTTGTCGTCCAGTTTGTCAAAGAGTGAGACAGAGAATCGAAAGAAGAAAAGTCTTTTCTTGCTTCTTTTGTTGTCGTCCATTCTCTCTCACATTCTAGAAATTTCCCTCTTTTGTTGTTGTCGTCCATTCTCTCTTCTCTACTCTCTTCCTATCTCTCTCCTTTTGTTGTCGTCCATTTTTTTCCCATCAACAAAAACAAGCAAAAAATAGAAAAACAAAAAGAAAGAAAGAAGCAAGAAGTCAGAACAGAAACACAAAAAAGAGAGGAAAGAGAAAGAAAAGAGGAGAAAAGCAAAAGAAAAGAGACAAGAGAATCAGAGAAAGAAAGAAAGAAAGAAAGAAGCAGAAAACAAAGAAAAAGAAGAAAGAGAGGAGAGAGAAATAGAAGAAAAAGACAGAAAAGAAAAACAAGATCGAAAGGGAAAGAAGGAATTGCGTATAGAAAGAGCCCCGCCCCAAGTCAGTGCGTATAGAAAGAGAAAAAAGAAATTCGTATATAAGCGTATAGAAAGAGTGCAAGAAATCGAAGCAAAATCTCTTCCTCGAATTTCGTATAGAAAGAGTTAGGAGTCTTGGAATTTCTGATGCAATGAAATCGAGTCAGAAGCAATTGCGTATAGAAAGATCTCTGTCCAAAGTCAAGGACAAAAGAGAAAGACGGAATTGCGTATAGAAAAATCTCAATCCTAAGTCAGGGACAGAATGAAGTCCACAAAGACAGAAAAGAAAGAAAGAATAAGCAAGAAAAGAAACAAGAAAGAGGAAAAAAGAACAAAAAGAAAAAGGAAAGAAAGAATCCAAAAGAGAAAGAAAAGGAAAAAAAAGAGAACAAAAAAAAAAGAGAACAAAAAGAAAAAGAGCAGAAAGAAGTCAGAAAGAAGGAAAAAAGAGAAGAGAGAGCGAAAAGAAAACAAAAGAAAGAACCAGAGCCAAAAAAAGAAGACAAAAGAAAGAAAAAAGAGCAGAAAGCAGAGACAGAAGAATCAGAGAAAGAAAAAAGAGAAAAGAAAAAATAGGAGAAAGAGAGATCAGAAAAAGAGAATAGGAATAGAGAAGAAGAAAGAGAGAAGAACAACAAGAAAAGAGACAGAAGAAAAAGAATCAGAACAAGAAACAAGACAGAAAAAGAGAGAGAAAAAACAAGAAGAAGAGAGAAACGAAAAAGAGAGTCAGAGAAACAAGAAAAGAAGAGAAAAAGAGAAGAGAAAAGAGGAAAAAGAATAAGAAAGAGGGAAGAAAGAAGGTTCGCAAAGAACGAGAGAGAAAAGAGGGAATAAATAAAGAAAGCAGAGAAACAACTAGAAGAGAAATAAAAAAAAAGGAAGATCGAGAAAAGTAAAAATCAGAGAAAACAAAGAGAACAAGATCCAGCTTACGGAAGAATCAAAAAGAAGAAAGAGAAAAGTCAGCAGGAAAGCCCTGTTTCGCAGCTAGAAAGCTCCCGCCTATTCCCAGTTCAGATTCATGCAAATTCCTTTTTGTGTTCTACTTGTTATTCCAAATTCATGCATCAAATGCAGTCCTATTTCCATTCCTTCGTGACTATTTCAATGCAGAAGAAAAAAGCAAAAGAAAGTTCGCAAAGAACAAGACCGACAGGTCGAAGGAAAAACAGAAAGAAGAAGAAAGAAAAACAAGAAGAGAAATCAGAGAGAATCAAAAACTCTAAGAAAAAAAAGAGAGAGTCAGAAAGAGAAAGAAGAAGGGAAAGCAGAGTAGGAAGGTCAGGACAAGTGAAAAAACACTACTCCCCAGAATAAAGTCCTGTCTAAGGCTAGGAAGAAGCGTCAAAGACGTAGCCCGCAGGTGGCTAAAGCTCTCGGGTTCAGCATACTTCACAGAGAAGCTTCCTTATCTAAAAGAGGAACCCAAAGAAATCGAAGAGAAAAAAGAAAGAAGAAAATTGAGAAAAACAGAAATCAGAAAAAACCAAAAAGAGAACAATCAGAGAAAGAATAAGAACAAGGGTCAAAAGAAGAATCAGAATAAGAGAAAAGAAGAATAAGAAAGAGAGAGAGAAAAAAAAAGACAGAGGAAGAAAGAGATTGCAGAAAACAAAGAAGACAGAATCAAAAAGAGAAAAAGAAGAAGAGAAAAAAAGAGAGAGAGGAAAAAAGAAGATGAAAAGAAAGAGGACAGAGAAAAACAAGAAGAAAGAGAGAGAAGAAAAAGAAGGTTCCGAAAGAACGAGACGTAAAGAAAGAGGACAGAGAAAAAGAAGAAGGCAGGCGGATAAAAAACGGAAAAGAAGAAAAGAAAAATTGAGAACAAAGTTCCGACACAAGAACGAGAAGGAAATGAAAGAATAAAACGAGAAAAAGAAAGAACAACTAAAAGAAAAAAGGAAGAAAGACCGAAAAACAAAGTAAAGAATAAGAAGAAAGAGAACAAGAAATAAAGTTAAAGTTATCAAAGAACGAAACTTCGAAAAAAAGAAAAACAAAAGAATAGAAAGAGGATAAAGTAAAGAATAAAAAGAAAAACAACTAAAAAGGAGAGACAAATTAAAAAAAAATAAAAAGCAGAAAAGTAAAAAATAGAAAGAAAAATAGTAATAAAAAAAAACGAAAAAAGAAGAAGAGAAACAACAAAACAATAAGAAAAGAGAGTGAAATGCCGAAGAAAGAAAAACAACTAACAAAAAAAGAAACAAAAGAAAAAAACTTGAAAGAGAATAAAAAACAAGAGAGAAAGCATAAAACAAAGATCTCCAGCAGAGGAAGAGAAATAAAACACGAACAAAAGAAGAAATAAAACAATAAATATAAAAAGAGAAAAGACATGCAAAGACTTTTGCTCGAGAAAGAAAACAAAAGAAAAATCCAAGAGAAAGAAAAAATATTGTTCGAAAGACAAACGTAACAGAAAATGAAAAGAAAAAAAGAAAGGGACAGAAATAAGGCTCCGAAAGAAAAAGATTCTCAAAAAGAAAAGGAAAGACAGAAGAAAAACAAGAAGAAGAGGAGAAATAGAATAAAGCACAGAGGTACGAGGCATAAAAAAAAGAAAGCTCGGGGAGACTCTTACAAAGGAACCCTGAACACATATCAAACCGACATTACATAAAAAAGGGGGAGTCCACTAATTACGTATAGAAAGAAACACTCAGAGAAAGAAAGATATCTGGCCAACCAGAAATACAGCCATAGAACAAAGAAAAAGCACAGAAATCTCTATCTAGAAAAAGAGCCCAAGCAACGAATCCGCGAAGTACTGAAAGATCTCCGTCCAAAGTACAAAGGCAATGAAACTTAAGGCATAAGAGCAATTCCAACAATATCCTAAAGCAATAAAATCCTACTTACAACATTGCATAGAAAAAGAGAAAACAGACCAATCTCCATCCAGAGGTGCTCTTCGAAAATAGAAAGAAAAACAGAAGAGAGAGAAAAAAGAATGAGAAAAAATTAAAAAGACAGAAGAAGAAGAACTTCCCATCTTGAATCTCGGAAAAAAGAGAAGAAGAAAGCAAGAAGTAAAAAAAGGAGAGAGTGAGAGAAAGAACAAACAAAAAGACAGTAAGAGAAAAAACAGAAAGAAAAAGAGAGAATAGCAATAAAAAAAGAAAAAATAGACAGAAAAACTTCAAATACAAAAAACCAAAACACGGCTTGTAATTCTATCTAATATCTAAAAATTTACACCGATTTGAAATACATATTTGAAATTGGCACAGAAAAAAGACAGAAAAGATAAGACTCATAAGAAAAAAAACAGAATAACAACGAAAAGGCAGAAAAAACAAGAAAGAGAGAAGAGAAGTCAGAAACTCAGGAAAAAGAGAGACAGAGAAAAGAAAAAGAAAGGAATAGAAAAGGAAAGAAGAGATAGAGAAAAGAGAAAGAAGAGCTAGCAAGAGTCAGAGAGAAAAAATACAAAGAAGGAAAAAGACCAAAAATCAGAAAGAGAAAAACTTCATAAACCCAAAACGAAAAAAATCCTCCTTGTAAAATTCTACATTGAATGTGGTTTTCAGACGTTTAAAGCAGCACATAGTTGCAATTTGATAAGAATAAGAGATAGAAAAAAGAAGCAGAAAAACAAATCACAGAAAAGAAGAAAAAACTTAACAACAAAAAACAGAACAACAAAGACAAAAAAAGTTGAACCCATTAACAGAGATTTTCAAAACAGACGCTAAAGCAAGCTCACTGATCATAAATAGCAAAAATAAAAGAAATTTGAGACAAATCCCGACTTTTTTGATGCAATGTGAAAAAAACATATATAAACCATTCGAAATTCAACCAAGGAAACTTTTCTAGCGACTATGACACAAAACTAGTCCTCAAAAAACTTGCAGAACAATTTTAATCTTACCTCTAAAACTCAAAAAGCTTGTGAGAAAGTGACACTTTCCGGGCAGTGTCCATACAAAAGCTCTAACAGAGTTTAACGAAACTACATTCAAACAAAAGAAATCCATGCTATCACACTTTCAACGAATACCTACTTCTTCAAAGAAACTCTTCTACCCAAAATACAAAACAAATGCCAACACAGACTACTCAAGCAACCTACATACATTACAAAGGATAGCAGCAAAAAACACTAGGGTCTTAGTACAAGAGAAATAGCATTCCTCCAAGAAAAGCAAGATAAGACAGAAGACGGAGGGATTCGAAGAGAAAACAGAGAAGAAAAGAAAAACAGAGAGAAAGAAAACAAGAAAGAGAAAGGAAAGAGGAGAGAAAAAGAAGACAAAACAAGACAAAGAGAGAAAGAAATCGCTCAAAAACTTTGCCTAATCATGGAGAAATTGATAACAAGAATCTTTCATAAACATGCATAGTATTTTACAGTGCTCTGAACACAGCACCTGCAAACAACATTTTAAGGTTTTCATTATTTAAAAGATTTCCACTTGTGCTCATGAAAAAAGAATGCATCGCTTTGAAGCCCCCTTTGTTTAAGAGCTATTCACAGAAACTCAACCAAAAATTTAACGAGAAATTAAGAGCGGGGATTCCAGATTACTGGCCATCCCTTTCGAACACAAAACAAACAAAGACAAGAAAAGAGAACGAGCAAAAGAAAAAAAGAAAGAGAAAAAAGTGAGCAAGAAAAAAGAAAAAGCAAGCAGAAGAAAAAATAGAAAAGAGGAAAGAGAAGGGAAAGCAGAGAGATAAGAGAGAGAAAGCAAGAAAGAAAAGAAAAGGAAAGAGGCAGAAGAAAGAGGCCTAAAAAAGATAGAAAAAGATAGGCCGAGTCCCTCTAGCAAATAAAGGCCCTGAGAGAAAGAACAAGAAAGAAAAAGCAAAGGAAGAAGAGAAAGAGAAAACACAAAGAAAAAAAGAAGAACAAGAAGCAGAGAGATCAAAAAGAAGAGAGGGAAACCCGGAGAAGAAGGTCTGGAAAAAGATAGAAAAAAGGTCCCGCAGGACCGAGAGCGAAAGATCGAAGGAAAAACAAAGAAAGGAAAAAAGAGAGAAAAAGAGAGGAGGATAAAAGAGCACAAGAAAAAGAAGAAATCCAAGAAAAGAAACAGAGAACGAAAAGAAAGAGGAAGAAAAGAGAAAACGAGGACAGAGAAGACAACAAAAAAAGAATAAGAAAGAAAGAGCCAAAATAAAAAAGAAGAGAAAAGATCAGAAGAAAGAAATACCATTCTTTCGAAAAAACACAAAAGACAAAGCCCAGAATCATACCCTAAGAAATTAATGCCTGGGAAAATCCCATTTGAAAAAACAGAAACACACAAATAGAAAACAAAGAAAGAGAAGATGCAGAGGAAGAAGGGTCCAGAAAGAACAAGACCGAAAGCAAGAGGGTTCCAGAAAGAGAACATGCGGAGAAAGAATGAATCAGAAAAAGAAGGTTTCAAAGGCGAAAGAATGAATCAGAAAAAGAAGGTTTCAAAGGCGAAAAAAAAGAAAACAGAGAAAAGAGAGAAGGAAAAAAAAGAAGAACAGAAAGAAGAAGACAAAAAAATCAGAAGAAGAAGATAAAGACAGAAAAACAAAGAAAAGCAGGAAAGAGAAAGAAATGCAAAGAGGCCGGAAAATATGGAAAAAGAAAGAAGATAGCCCCGCTCTCAAATATAGAAAAGAAATAAATATAGAAAAGAAACAAAAAAGAAGATAAAAAAGAACAAGAATCCAACAAAGATAAAAAGAACAAAGAAAAGAAGGAAACCTGGGAGAAGCCGATACAAGAAATAAAAAGAGAAAAGAGGTTCCAAAGAAGATTCACAAAGAAAAAGAATTAAAAAAAAGAAACAAAGACAAAGAAAAGAGCAAGAATGAAGAGAAGAAAGAGAAAGACATAAAAAAAGAAAGAGAGAGGAAAAAAAAAAAAGAAAAAAAAAAGAAAAAATGGAAAGTAAAAAAAAGAAAAAACAAGAAGCAAAGAAAAAAAAAAAAAAAAAAAGCAAGAAATAAGACGAGAAAGAAAATGATCAAAATGAATCCCAAGGTGTTGAAAACGAAACAGAAAAAGAAAAAGTTCCAAAAAAAAAAAAAGAAAACAGAGCGGGAAAGAAAAGAAAAAACGAGTCCCTCTACCAAAGAAGGGACCGGAGTGAGACAGAGAAAAGAAAAGGCCGGAAAGAACAAGAAAGATGAGAAAGAAAAAAGGGAGAGGAAAGAGAAAAAGAAGGAAGAATCGGAAAAAACAAAAACAAAAAGAGCAGAAAGAATAACAAAAATGAGAGAGAAAGAAGAAAGAGAAAAACAACAAAAGAAAAGAAGCAGAAAAAAACAAAAGAAAGAAGAAAAAAAAGAAAGAGAAGAAAGAAATCGATAAAAAAAGAGAAAATAAAGAGACGGGACACAGGTAAAATTCCGAACAAGGCAAAGACAAAAAGAAGAGAACACGAAAAGAAAGACAGGAGATAAGTAAAAAAATGATGATAAAGAAAAAGAAGAACAAGAGGAGAGACAGAAGAAAAGAAAGAAAGAGGAAAAAGAGAATAAAACAAGAGAAAAAGAAAGAAAACATTCGTTGTTCCTATTTCTATAAAAGCAAGAAAAACAGAAAAAGAACAGAGCTGAAGAGAGAAAAAACCAGA
Source organism: Plantago coronopus (assembly GCA_036897195.1). Classification (NCBI taxonomy): domain Eukaryota; kingdom Viridiplantae; phylum Streptophyta; class Magnoliopsida; order Lamiales; family Plantaginaceae; genus Plantago; species Plantago coronopus. The sequence goes on from JAYMSL010000008.1 coordinate 28,212, forward strand.
AAAAAGAATAAGAAAACCAGAGAAAAAAAGAGAAAGAAAATTCGGAAAAGACAAAGAAAGACAGAAAGAAAGTGAAAAAAGAGACCCTCGAATCGAAGCTTTCAAAAGAACGCAGACAAAACAAAGAAAAAAAAGGAAAGAAACAAGAAATCCCAGAAAAACAAAGAAAGAAAAGACAGAAAGAGAGAAGCAGAAAGAGGAAGGAAAAGAAAAAGGTTCGGACCGAGACCCAGAGAAAGAAAACATGAGAAAAAGACAGAGGAAAAAAGAAAAAAAGAGTCCACGTATATAGTATATAGACTATAGTTAAAAGATAATGAAGCAATCGTAGAGAGAAAGAACCCATCTTAGCAGGGAATATCCAAAAAGAAAGTAAATAATGAAGGAAGCAATGCGCATGAATACCTGGGACAATAACAATAGGCAATTGGCGCGGAGAAAGAGCCCACTCAAAAAACAGAAACAAAAAAACAAAGAGAAAAGAAAGATAAAAACAAGAACAGAAAGAAAGGAGACACAGACAACAAAAAAGAGAAAGAAAAAAGAAGGAAAAAAGAGAGCAGAGAAAAAAAGAAGAAGGTGATGAAAGATCGAGAACGAAATAAAGAAACTTACACAAGAACGAGACTTCTTCGGGGCCAAAGGAAACAAAGCAGAAAAAGAAGGTTACACAAGAGCAAGACTTCCACAGTCACAGTTAAGAAAAGACAGACGAAGAAAGAAAAAGAGAAGAAAAGACAAAGAAAGAGAGAAGAGAAAAGAATCTCAGAAAGAAAAAGAAAACAATAGAGCAAAGAGATCAGAAAGAACAACACAGAGAAAAAGAGGAAAAAAACCATAAAAGAGACAGTGAAAAGAGAAAGAATAACAAGAAATACAGAGAAAAAAAAGTTCCATAAAAGAAAGAAAAACACAAAGAAGACAAAGAAAGAGAGAAGAGAAAAACCTCCCCCTCATCCAAACAAAAGAAGAACAGAAAAGAAGAGAGCATACAAGAAAGAAAAAACAAAAAGAGAAAGAAGGGAGAAGAAGAAAGAAAAACACAAAGAGACAAAGAAAACGATACAGACGACAGAGAGAAAGAATCAGAGGAAAGGAAAGAGAGAGACAGGGAGAAAAAAGGAGAAAAACCAAAGAAAAAAAGAAGAGAGAAGAGCAAAGCAAAAGAAGAAAGAGAAAACGAATCCGGAAAGAGCAAACCCATCTCTACGCAGAGAAACCTATAATGTTCCAAAAAAAGAACTGCGAAAGAATCAACTTAGGAAAGAGAAACAGAAAAAAAACTCTAGCTAGAAAAACCTAGGATCTTACAAAACAGAAAGGCAAAGAAAGGAATCCAGTTCCGAAAGAGAAAGGGACAGTGTTCCGAAAGAAAAACAATAAAAAGAGCAGAAGGAAAGATGAACAAAGAAAGCAAAAAAGAGACAAAGAATACAAAAACAACAAGAAAAAAGAGAGAAAGAGAAGATCGAAAAGAAAAAAAAAAAGGACCAGAAACAAGAAAGAAAAAATCCGAAAAGAGAGACAGGAAAAGAAAAAAGACAGACAACGAAAAGAAAAAATTTCAGCTAGAAAAACAAACAAAAAGAAGAAGAACGAGAAGAAAAAAGAGAAAACAAGAAGAAAGAAGGTAATAAAAGAAAGAAAACAAGATGAAAGAACGAGACAGAGAAAAAAAAGCAAAAGAAAGAGGAAAAGCAACCAGAAAAAGCAACCAGAAAAAGAAGGCACCAGATCCTACCACAATCTTGCAATACAGTATCAATCCAAGAGAGAAAACTTATGAAATACAAATAAATCGAAGTCCAACAAAGAGTTTCCAACCTATTGACTAGCAAAAGTCCATAGGAATTACGTATAGAAAGAAAGAAAGAAAGCAGAGATTTCTACCTAGCAAACAAACACCAGAAGAAAAGAAAATAAGATACAGTCCAACCCATCCTAGTCTCACATCTCCGGAAAAACACAAAAGGAAAAAACAAAACAATGCAACAAAAAACATAAAACAAGCAGTCCGAAAAAGACAAAAAAAAAGAAGAAAAAATCAAAACAAGGAGAATGAAAAAAATAAGAAAAAGAACAAAAAAGGAGAAGCGAAGAAAAGAAAGAAGTCCGAAAAAGAAGACAACAAAGGAATCAAACAAAGAAAGAGAAAAAAGAAGAAATAGAAAACAAAAGAAAAGACAAAGAAAGAAAAACAAGAAAGATACTAAAATAACAAAGCATAGAGAAAAAACGAAAGCAAAGGAGACCTCGCGTATGATTAGAAAAAAGATTTTAGTACCCTTACAAGCATCTGTTTTGAAATCCATACACAAAGAAGTCAGAGAGAGAGCAGAAAGAGACAGAAGAAGACGAAGAGAGGAAAAAAAGAGAGAAAAAGAAAGCAGAACAAGAAAGAGAGACAGAACAAGAGGAAGATAGAGAGAAGAGCGCAGAAAGAAAGAAATAAAGTCAGAAAAAAAGAGAAAGAATAAGACAAAGAAAAACAAGAAAGAAGAAAAAGAAAATAGAAGAAAGAGAAGCAAAAAGAGAAGGAAAACCAAGAACAAAAAGCAGAAAAACAAAAAAAGAGAAATGGTGCCAAAAGAGACCACCCTAAGAAGCTTACAAAAGAACAAGGAACAAACAAAAACGAAGAGACTGAAAAACCGAGACCGACAGGTCCAAGGAAAAAACGAGCACATGAACAAGTCCTCAAAAACCAGAGGAAAACAGGACAACAAGAGAAACTACTGGAAAAGGCAGAGAGAGAAAAAACACAGAAAAAATAGAAGAAGGAGCGAGAAGAAAGAAAGAGAAAGAGGAACAAAGAAAGAAAGGAGATGCGAAAAGATAAAAGAGAAGGAGAGAAACAGAAGAAAATCAGGCAAAGAGCAAAGAAATAACAAAACAAACCCAAGATGCTCACAAAGAAAAAGATCAACAACCAAAAAAAGAAATCATAGAAACAAAGAAAAGAGAAATCGAGATAGAAAACCCGAAATCCTCCGAAAAAGAAAGAAGAACAAAAGAATCAGAGAAGAAAATAGACAAGAGAATAGAAAAAGAGAAAAAAGAGTGGAGGAGCGAAGAACGGGAGAATCAGAGAAACAAAAGAAAGAGACAAAAAAAGGGATCGGAAAGAAAAAACAAACAGAAAGTGCAAAAAAAGAGAAAGGAGACAGAGGAAAGAGAATAACAGAAAAGAGAAAATAAAAAAAAAAAAGAAGGTGAAAAAACGAGATCCTAAAATCGAATACAAAGAACAAGAACAACAAGTCTCAATAAAGAAAAAAAAAAAAGGGAAAGAAGAGCAAAAAAAAGGAGCAGACAGAGAAGAAAACGAGAAAAAATCAGAAAGAAAAAGAGAGTCAAAGTAAAACAAAGAAACAGAAGAGCCGGAAAAGAAAGAAAGAAAGAAAGCCAACCCCCCCCCAAAAAAAAGAAAAAGATAGAGAGAAGAAAATAGACAAAGAAGAATCTGAAGAAAACAAAGAAAAAAATTAGAGCAAGAATAATAAATTAAAACAGAATCCGAGAAAAAAACAAATCCGAAAAAGAACAAAAGGTCTATTCGATCTAGCGATCTCGCTGCGAAAGAAAAGACTTCGCCCCATCCTACCCGTCTCTATTCTCTCTTTCTACCTCAACCTAGTGCTCTCTCTCAGCACCAAAAAGATTTCCATCTCTAAGTAACGTTTCTCTGCCTCTAACCTTCAGAAGCAAAAAGAATGAAGAAAGATAAAAAAGAAAGGATGCACAGAAAGCAAAAGTTCAAACAGAAAGGTTGAGGGAAACAAAAAGAAAACAAAAGAAAGAAAACAACAAAACCAAGAAATTCCAGAAAAATTTAAGAATTAAAAGAACGAAGAAAAGAAAGAAGAACAAGAAAAAAAGGAAAAAGAAAAACAAGAATCAAAGAAAGAGAAAGAATCTGAGAAAGACAAAAGAAGAGAGATAAAAAGAGAACAATAAAAAGAAGGCAAAGAAAGACAAAAGAAGAAAATAAGAGAAAAAGAAAGAAAAGAAGTATTCCCTAAAGAAGAACTTCCGTGTTACAAAAAAGAAAGAAAGAAGAAAGCCAAACAAAGCAAGAAAAAAAGAAAGCGCAGAAAAAGAAAGAAAGAAATAGTTCCTAAATCACAAGACAGATACAAAAGAAGATAAGAAAATCAGAAGAGAAAGCAGATAAAGAATCAGAAAACCAAATAACAGAAAGAGAGCAAAAAAGAAGAGCAGAGAAAGAAGAGAGCAAATAAAGAAGAAAAAGAGAAGAAGAAACTAAAAGAGAAGAAAAACAAGAAAAAGAGAGAGAAAAGAGACAACAAAAAAGATCATAAATGCATACAATGTAAAAAAATGATCCAGAAATCAAGGAGAGAATGAATCAAGCAATCAAGAAGAAAAAAAGAATACGAAAGACCACACCCCAGAAATAGGCACTACGAATGAAGCAAAAAAAGATCCCATTCGAAAAGCAGAAACAAACAAATTTTTAAGTACAAGAAAAGAAAAACACAGAAGAGAGAGAGAGGAGAAATCAAAAAACAGAAACAGAAAGAGAGAAAAAGCAGAAGGAAAGACAAGAGAATAAAAAAGTTCCAACACAACCAACCAAACTTCCCGGCGAAGCAGAAAAAGAAATGAAAGAAAACACAAAGAAATGAAAAAAAACAAAAGAGAAAAAATAGAAAGAAGGTTCCTGAAGAATAAGAGAAAGATTCAGAAAAGAAAAAGAATCAACTCAATAAAGAAAACATGAAATTAAAAAGAACAACAAAATCTCAGAAATCCCATCTTAGATCCATCAAGAAAAGAGAGAAAAAGAAATAACAAAAGGAGAGAAAATAATGAAAAAAAATAAAAACAAGAAAGTGATGAAAGCACGAGAACGAAAGCAAGCAGGAAAAAGAAAAACCAAACTTATAGGACCAAGGTTTCCACAAAAACAAAATTGCCAGTACATGATTTCAAACAAGAGAGAGAAAAATCGAAAAGGCCAAGGAAACGAGGTCAAGAAAAGAGAGGAAGGGAAAAAACAAGCAGAAAAATAGAACAAGAAAAAAACAAGCAGAAAAATATAGGAAACAAGGGAAAAAGGGGAAAGAGCAGAAAAAGAGATCAAGAAAACTTCCCTTCTTACAAAGAAAAAAAGAAAAGAAAACAAAGAAGAAAGAAAAAAAAAGATCAGACAGCAAGAAAAAAATGGAGAAACCAGAAAGAAAGATCTCGAAAAGAGAGCATAAAAAGAACAAATAAGAAAAAAAAAAAGAACAAGTAAAGAAGAGCATGAAAGAGAGACAGTAGATTAAGAAGAACGCGAGCGAGAGAAAAACCAAGAATCAGAAAAAGAACCAGAGGACGAAGGTTCCAAAGGAACGAGGCCGAGAAAAAGCAGGAAAAAGAAAAAGCAGAACAAGAAAGAAAACCAAGAATCAAGTGAGCTGTTGGAGAAAAAGAAAAAAGAAAGGAAAAAAAACAGAAAGAATCAAGAACAAAAAAAAGAATAAAAAAACAAAGTAGTAAAAATCAAAAAGCAAAAGGAAAAGAGAATCAGAAGAAAGAACAAGAATCCATAAGATAAAAGAATCCGGTAATGGCGTATAAAAATACTGCCAATCTTCGCCTAGCCAAAGAATACAGTTTAGAATTACTATACTAAATATCTTAATCACAAATAAATCACCTACAAAAAAATCGACAAAGAGAAGTTAGTCTAGAAAAAGATGTCTCAAATCATCAGACAAATTAAAAAATTCTGTCATACATAATTACGTATAGAAAAAATAGGAATGACGTATAGATAGATGTCCAAAAGTCAGCAAGTAGACTACACAAATACATGACATAGAATAGAATAGAAGTACCAAAAATCCACAAAGGAGTCAAAAAAATGTCTGACCGAATCCTGACGAGTCAGAAAGAATCAACGAGACAAAAAGAGAGGAAAAAAGAAAAACAAACAAGCACAAAGAAAAGAAATCAAAGAAAAAGAACCAAAGGAACAAAGAAAGAGAAGAAAAAAGAGAGAAGAGAGATGCGCAAAGATAGAAAAACAAAGAAAAAGAGAGAAGGCTGCGAAAGAAGAGAAAAAGAAAGAGAGAGAAAGAGTAAAAGCAGGAAAGAAAAGACAAAGAAAACAGAACCTTAAGAAAGAGAAAAAAGAAGAAGAAGACAAAAATCAAAAACAGAAAAGAAGAGAGGGGAAAAGGAAAGAAGCAAAAAAGCAAACAGAAAAAGGAAGAAATCAAAAAGAAAGAAGACAAAACAAGAAAGAAAAACAGACCAAAAACAAAGCAAACAGAAGAACATTCAGAAAGAGAAAAGAAAGCACACAACAACAAAATCCGAAATATAACAATATACATTCACAATAACAACTAAACCCAGTTTACTACAAAGTATGAATTCTTCCTATACCAAACTAGGAAACTTCCAATAACAAACTCAAGCCCTTGAAAAGATACCTGAGCCAATCATATCCAAATGCAATAGGAAAGCGTTTACAGAAAAAGAAGAACAAATACAGACAGAGAAAGAAAAGCAAGAGCAAGAAAGCCAGGGAAAGCAGAACAAGAAGAAAGAAGAACAAAACCCAGTCAATTGAAGAGAGAGCAAGATGAAAATAGAAAGAGAGAAGAGAAAGACCGAGGCCGAGAGAAAAAAAGAGAATCCAGAAGAAAATAGAAAAAGAAAGATAATCCCAGGGACAATGAAAAAAAAAGAGAAAAAATAAGAGAAAGTAAAAAAGGGGGGGCATTATATATAATCAAAGAAATATTATAGTAAAAGTAAAGGAAGCAATGCAGGAAAGAAATCATACAGGCAATCGGTAATTTAGTTTCCAAAGTGAAAGGATGAAGAAGAAAAAGACAATACTGTGCGGAAATCGAAGGAATAACAGAAAAATCTAGAAAGAGAAATCCGCTATCTTAGGGAACAATAACATCGCAATAGAAAGATCAACACAGAAATCTATACAGAGAAGGAAATTATAGAAACAAAAGAAATAATCCCGAGAAAAGACAAAGAGATAGACAAAGAAAACCAATCCGCCAAAAAGAAAAACCTGCTCGAGACAGAAAAACCCAGAATCTTCTGAAAAAGAAAGAAAACCCGAGAAAGGGAAAGTGTTCAGCAAGAAAAGAAGCAGTAAGAGAAGAAAGAGAAAACAACAAAAACAAAGAAGAGAGAGGAGAAAAAAGAGAGAAAAGAAGTAGAAAGAACAAAAAAACAATTAGAAGAAAAAACACGAAAGAACAAACAACAAAAAAAGCAAAAGAGAAAACAACAAAAAAAGAAGAAGAAGCAGAAAATCATAAAAGAAAAAACCCATGATCATACAATACTAAATGCACAGCTAGTGTACAAATTGGACTAGTCTACACCAAGCTCACGATAATAAAATAAGAATACACATAACTTTTGCGGGAAGAGCCTCTCTAAAGGATTCCAAAATCAGAAACAAATCAAATACAAACAAAGAAAAAAGAGAAGAACAAGAACTGAAAGAGAAAAAGAGAAGAAGAAAGAGAAAACGCAGAAAGAACAAGAAAGAAGAAAACAAAGAATAGAAAAGAGAAAAAAGAGTGCAAAAAAAAAGAAGAGAGAAAGAGACAAGAAAAGAAAGTGATGAAAGAAAGAAAATGAGATGAAAGGACGACAAGACAGAAATAAAAAAGAATAAGAAGAGAGAAAAAGCAAGCAGAACAAAGAATAAAAGAATAATATAGATAAAGAAACAAATAAAAGCAGACTGCCTAATTCCATGCAATCCCATCTCAATCAAAACAACAAAAACCTAACCTCCCACCTAAACAAATGAAAAATGAAGAGACAACAAGCACATCTATCTAATAAAGAAAAACCCGCGAAGTCTATGTCTAAAAAGCCAAGAAAGAAACGGAGAATAGCCGAAAAAGCAGAGAAAAGGACCAAGAAAAGAAGACAAAAAAAAGAGGAGAGAATACAACAACAAAACAAAAAGAAGAGAAAGGAACGGAAAAGACAGAGAAAAGGAAGAAAAAAACAAAAAAGGAACCAAAGAGAAAAAGAAACAAGCAAAGAAGAAAGTTTCGAAAGAAAGAAGGATCCAGAACAACAAAACTTATGTGAACAAAGAACAAAACCGAGACGAAGAGAGGTTGGAGAGAAAAAACAAAAAGAGAAAAGGAAAACAAGTAATGAGGAAAGAGAAGAACAAAGGAGAAAGAAAAAGAGCGAGATCAAGAAAAAAAAAATGAAGATGATTAAGAATATAAAGGTTCCAAAAGAAGATAACGAGACAGAGAAACCCCCCCCCCAAAAAAAAAATAAAGAAGAAATCAAAAGCGCAGAAAGAGAAGCAGAGAAAGAAATGACAGAAAGACCGTAAAGAAAAAAGAGACTAAAGGCCAAGCTGTGAACAACTTTCCTTGCTAACCAACCCCCTTAAATCTCCGCGATTACATAGTCCAGATCGCATGGGCCCGTTCCACGTCAATCTTTGGCTTCTACAGACCGAATCCTGCACACAAACCTATTCTTAATGAGTGACCACCTAACGAGTTCTTGCTACTTTAAGCAATCCACACGAAATCAAACACTTCATTTACCTTTTATGCTACTAGAAAAGAATCGCAAGAAGAAAAAACAAAACCTATAAAAAAGCAAAAAAAACAAGGAAAAACAAAAGAAAGAAAAAAGAGAAGGAGAGAGATGAAGAAAAGCATAGATCAAATAAAGAAATAAGCAAAAAAGAGAAAATCAAAACAAAAAGAAATAAGCAAAAAAGAGAAAATCAGAACAAAAAGAAAAAGGCTATGAAAGCAGAGAAAGAAGAAAACAAGAAAGAAGAAAGGAAAGGGGGAAAAGCAGAAGAAAAAGAATCAGCTAAGAGAAAGAACAAAAGAAAAAATAAGAAAAGAGGAAAAAAAAAGAAAGACAAGATAGAAAAGAAGAAAAAAGCAAAAGTAAAGAATAACAAAAAAACAAGAAAAAAAAGAAAGACAAGATAGAAAAGAAGAAGAAGAAGAGCATAAAGTACCAGTACGACCAAACCAAAGAGAACACAAGAAAAAGAACGAGACCGAAAGAAAGTGAGAAAGAGCAAAAAGAAAAAAAAAGAGAGTAGAAAACAAGAAAAAACAAAGAGAAGAAATCAGAAAGAAACAAGATAAAAACAGAGAAAAAAATCCTAGAAAAAATAATCAGAACAAGAAAAAGTTCTCAAAAGAGAGAAAGAAAAAAGTGTTCACTAAGAAAAAGGTGAAAAAAGAGAGGAAAGAAAAACAAGCGATGCGAAGTTCCTGATCACAAAAAAATAAAACAAAGAAAGACAAATCCCATACCTGTCACGAAAAAGGAGAAGATAGAAGTGCGGGAAAGAACAAGACAAAAAAAAGAAGAAAGAGAGGACAAGAAAGACAACAGGCAAGACAATTCCAGAAAACCAAAGAAAAAACAAAAAAGAAAAGAAGAGAAAAAGAGAGACTTTGAAAAGAAACAAAAAGAAAAGAAGAACAAAAGAAAAAAACAAGGTTCAACAAGAAAGTAAAGAAAAAAGAAGATACATAAAAAAACAAGGAAATCGACACTAAAGAACAAGAAAGAAATTGAGAGATCCACTGGAAAAAAAGAGAGAAGAAAGACATCCAGAGAAAGAACAGCAAAGAAAACAAGAAAGAAAACACAAGAAAAAGAAAGATTGAAGAAAACAAAAAACAGAAGAAAAAAGAAAACAAAGACAAACAAAAGAGGGCATAAAAAAAGAAAGAAGAATCCGAGCAAGAGAAAAAGAAAGGAAAAATTAGGAGCATTTGGTTATCGTTCATTTTTATAAACAAAGAAAAACAGAAACCAATAAATAAAAACAAAAAAATCGAAAGAGAAAAAAACAAGAAAAAAGAATAAGAGACAAAGAAAAAAGAAAACGAGAAGAAGAAAATCGAAAGAGAAAATATCCTTAGAAAATCTTTAAAATAAAAAAAAATCCACGTGCAAGAAAAACAGGAGGAACCGATAAAAAACCAGAACCTACTCCAACAATTGGTATATGATCCCAGAATATTTTAACATCTACTAATATGAATCTTATCCGCAAATCTTATTCCGCGGGAACTTGGATTTATTAATTGCATGAAATAATTGCAGTAAACAGTTTTATTATGACCTAGAACCCGATCTAATTATACTACATTATGTAGCCTCCAGAGTATATATATATACGATTATTAGACATACGATTACTACTAAAATAGAGTTTATCTACTGTAGTTACATTTACTATATCCCCTATTTTCATTTCCAATAAAACCTCTTCTATTTGAGATAATTTTAAGATTTCCACTACTTGCCTGCTGACAACACTGCGAATCTATTTACCAATCTAGTCTAATCAATTATACAATTTTTTCACTCATAGATTCACCCCGGGCCTATACCCAACCTCCTCTCCACAAGGGAGACTTTCCCTTTTTAAACAACTGCTACAACAACAAGAATTGAGAAAAAGAAACTCCATTTGATCTAACCCTCTTTTGTTGTTTTTTCCCAAACCAAAGCCGGAGCACAAAGCAAAAAGAAACAAGACGAACAAAGAAAATACCAAAAATACAAACGCAAAGATTTCACATATCAAAAACAAAAGAAAATGGGCCGTGCTTGTAATTCTATTACATAAAGATAGCTTTTCACGCATTTCTATGCTTGTATTTTAAATTCCAAGAAAACCACACACACAAAAGACACTGAAAAAAGCAGAAAGAAAAGGAGAAAGAAACAGAAAAATATAGAAAAAAGGAAAATTAGAGACAGAGAAAACAGAACAAGAGAAGAATAAAAAAAGAGAGAGAAGAACAAGAATGAGAGAAAGAATAAGAGAGAAAAGAAACAAAGAATAATAATAATAATAATAAGAGAGAACAGAGAAAGAAAACAACAAACAAGAAAAAAAAGCAGAACAAGAAAGAAAAAAGAAAGAAAAGGAACAAAAGACAGAAAAAGAGCAGAGGACGAGAAGAAGAAAAAAGAGATAATGAAAGAAAAACAACAAAAGAAAAAATTAAATTCGGAGATAAAAAAGAGAGAGAAAAGAAAGAAAAAGAGAAAAGATTTATGATTACACATTTTAACAACTTTTTATAGATTTATTTAAAATTGGCACGGAAAAAGACGCAGAAAATAGGAAAAACAAAGAAAAAAACTTCCAACAACATTAAAAAAAGTGACGTAAGAAATCCACTCTCCCATAGGAAATTAGTTTCTTTTTCAAAACTTCAACTCCACCATAGGGCTAATCTTAATCCGGTGATTTCCAAATGAAGAGTGCATAAAAATAAAAAACAGAGATTCTAGATAGGGTCAAAAGTTAATCAACCACTTTTCAAAAGAAAACTGCAATTCATTTTTTAAACTTCGACTCCAGCTAGGGACAAATGTTACTCTAACACTTTTTCAAAGGGAGAATGGATTCCGAAAACAAAAGATGAGACGTTCATACAGGGGCAAAACCTACTCGATTTAATGGCAAAGGGAAAACAAATACCAAAATGAAACAAATACGGGGAAAGCAGACTCCAAGAATTGATAAATGGAGAGAATAAAGAAAGATCCAAATAAGAAAAAAGAACAAAGACAAGAAAAATACAAAGAAGGAACAAGTGGCAAAAAGAAGAACAAGAGAAAAGAAAAAGAAACGAGAAGAGAAAAAGACAAAGAAAAAAAGCGGAGAAGAAAACAAGAAGAAAAAGAAAAGAAAGAACAAAACAAAGAAGACAAAATAGAGAAAGAATCAGAAAAAGAAAGAAAGCACAAGAACAGGAAGTATAGAAAAGAATCAGAGAAAGAAATAAAGACAAAAAAAAGACAGATAAAGAAGAGAGAAAAAAGAGGAAAGAGCAGAAAGAAGAATCCATACCTGAGAAAAGAATCATAGAAAAGAATCCGCGAAGAAGAACAAGAATAAAATAAAGAAAAAGAAAGAGAAAGTGCTTCCTATTCGAAAAACAAAAAAATAGACCACGCTTCTTATCTTAGTGGAATTTCAAAATAGAAATGGAAAAACTAGATAACAGAAGAAAGACAGAGAAAGCACAAAAAAAAAAAGAAAAAAGAGAAAGAGGAGAAAAAACAAGAAGCAAAAGAACAAGAAAAAAACTAGTCTCAGAAAAGAATCGTAGAAAAAAAAAGAAGAAAGAGAAAACAGAAAAGAAAGTAAGAGAACAAGAGAAAAAAACCAAGAGACAAAAGTCATTCTCTAATCCAAAGTCCAAGGATTTCCTATTCAGTCAATTTTAGGTAGATCTTTCTTCCACGAATCCAAAAAAACTCTAGAAAAAGAATATCTTCCTTCTCTATCGAAAGTTTTACCTCATTTCGATGCTAATTAATGCAAAATTCGATCACTATTTCCTGCAATCTTAGCACTACTACTGCCTATTTTAATCTACGCCCGTCTTCTGACTCCAGATTCTTCTTACGAAATAGAAATGACCCTGTTATACTATATATATTATTTATACTCTTTCCACTAGCTCTCACGAAAACCCCTTCAAAAATCGAGAAAGAAAATTTCCCTAGCGTTCTCATTACAAAAACAAGAAATCATGAACCGGAAAATGAAAAAAGAAAGGGGAATGAATCCGAAAGCAGGGCTACAAAAAAATATAATAAGAGAACAAAGAAAGATCCGCCAAAAACAAAAATCAGAAGAAAGAGAGAAGAAAAAAAGAGAGAACAAGAATATGAAAAAGAGCAAAGAGATAAAAAAACAAAAAAGGATACGAGAAAAAAATAGAACAAAAGCATAGAACAAGAGAAAAAATCAGAATAAAGAAAAGAGAGATAAAAACAGAAATAAAGAAGAGAAAGAAAACACAGAATAAAGACGTAAAAGAACAAGAAAAAAAGCATAAAAAAGAAAGAGAAAGAAGAAGAGAGTCCAGTCCAAAGAAAAAAAAGAATCGAAAAGAAGAAAAAGAAATTAAAAAATAAGAAGAATCGGGGAAAGAAGAGAGAAAAAAAAGAATCAAAGAACAAGAAAAAAGAATCTAGGATAACCCACTACCAGATACTGTATACTACAAAAATTCCCTCTCTCTAAATCTAAGAGATCCCCTCTGAACCCAACTTGACGATCGAGAACATTCAGGAGCTTCCCGATACTTTGAAATCCCCGATTCTAGGATTCATCTTTATTTTTCTTCTTTGACGTAGAATCTTACCCTTTCAACTATTCTACTTTCTACTAGTTCTCCTACCAACTCTTCCAAACTACCTCTTTAATGGTCTCCTAACAGAACCTCCTGTTATCTAGCAGTATGCAATTAGTAAAAAAAAAAAAATAAGGAAATGGAAAGATAGAACAAAATCTAAAGTCCCGGATCAACCAGAGACAGAAGAGAGAGACGAATAGAAGACAAAAGAGAAGTAGACAAAAAGATAGAGGAAAATCCAGATAAAAAAGAATGGACGATAACAAAAAACCGGAGAAAAATAAGAATCAGAAAAAGAAGAGAGGCCGGCGGCAGAAAACAAGAGAGAATCCGAGAAAACAAATATCAAGAAAGAGAGGAACTTCCCAAGAAGGACAAAAGACAGTAGAAACCACAAAGAAGAGGAGAGAAAAACAAGGAAAAGAAAAAAGTCCAAAAAAAAAAAATCAAAGAGAAAAGAAAAAAACGAGTGAGTTGGGGAGAAAAAGAAGAAAAGAAAGAGAAGTTCTCGTCCATGGAAAGAAAAAAAAAAGTAGAAAACAAAAAAAGAGAAAAGAATAATAGAAAAATCTAGAATTCACGCAAACAAAGATAAGGGAGCAAGGAAAAACATATAGAAGTAAGTAAGAAAGCCCGTCTTGCAATGGCCGAAATTTGATCATCAAAATAAAATAGAATACTCTGAAAGAGTGGATCTAGAAGAAGAAGAATCTGGGGTAAACTGTAGGAAGGAATGAAATTGAAAAAATCAGTAGAAAGAAATAAAGAATAAAGAAGAGAAATCTGTATACAAAAAATGAAGAAAATAATACCTGTGAATTGAAGGAATCGACTAGAAAATTAATATCAGCTCACGAAAAAACCTCGCGAAGAAAACCATCTCCTTCGAAACAGAAATGAGAAAAAGAAAGATAGAATTTAGGAGCCTATACTATAATATATATCTTTATGAAAGGGGTTGTCGAAAAATAGTTTACATTTATAAAATAAATATATATAAAGCCAACACTAAGTTTATAAAAACTATATCTATTAATTTAATGTAAAAGTTTTAATAAAAGAAGTCATTGCATAATTTTTGTATAGAAAGAAAATTTCATGTGTATACAACTTCAATCTCCTTTTTTTCTATTTACTTATTTCTTGTCTGTTTCTCTCTTTTCTCCATTTTGACCTTTTTGGGTTTCCTTTCAACTACTTAATTTTTAAATAATATAGCACGAAGTTTTCTTAAGTAAATAAAAAGAGAATTCTATTTCATCCGTTTATGACGGATTCGTTTGAGTAATGAAAATTATGCTAATTTTAAGGTGGAGGGACTCCTGTTATAGGTTATGCACATATATATAGGATATAATAATAGGAATATAACTTCTAGAGAAATGGTATAAAGAGCATTCTTCAGGAAATTTAAATAAATTATTTTCAACAAAGGATGCTACACCTGACTCCCTTTACTTTTTTGAAGACCCGTGCCCCGTGGATATAGCGTGAGAAAAAGATTCTAATTAATTAAAAATATATTTTAGAAAATATTCTTTAATATCATTTCGTTTATTCTGGTTTTGTCTTCAAGGTTTTTTTGAAGGTAGATTCTATTAAGACAAAATATATGAAAAGGTAACTCTTTTTATCCAGTACTTTTTTTCCATTATCTCCTGCTTTCGGTTTTATTTTAAGAATTAGAGAATCTATATATTTAACAGAACACTTGGGCATCGTCGGCCCTAGCTATATTTATATCGTTTCCTTTTCTCTCAAATTTCTCTTTCCTCTTTCTATTACATATATTTAATTATATATAGTTAATTAAACTAAAATAATAAATATTGTTTGTTATAAATAGAATCTACCCTTTCTCCAAGGCGAGATTGTAGACTATATTTATAAAATCCTTGTTATACATTCAAATTCTTAAATGGATATAATTCATGTTTCATTCAATTTCAGGGACGAAAAATTATTAAAAAGCTTAGAATAGTAGTCTCAATTTTTTGGTTATCGGGAGGAGGAATGCCCATTAAATGAAACTTAAAAAGGGGAAAAGTGTGGCGAGCATCTTTAAAAGTATAAAAGAAGAATTTAAAGCCAAGCAAGTCAGAAAAAGAAAATAGAGAGTCGGAAAATAAATATATTATAAGTATATAAACGAAGACAAACTAAGGAACGAAAATAATAGAGATAAAAAGCAAAGTTAACTAAAAAAAAGAATTGAAAAATACCAATATTTGGTAGAAACTCAATAATAATATCTGTAAACTACTCTTAGTTTAGAAATACGATCTACATAACCTCTTTTTTAGTTTTGCGCACTTGTAAGATAACGCTTTAGTTTTTTAAGCAATGTTTATGGACCAGCATATTTTAATTATTAAAATAATTTTTTTCGTTGGTAAGTAAGGTTTTCTTATTTTTTTTCTAAAACTCATTCTGACTGCTTTGTTCTTTTTTTTTCTTGTTCTTGTTGTTTTTTTATTTTTACTTCTTTCTTTTAGCTCCCTTTTCTATTTAATATAATAAATTTACATATATAAATGCGAGTTGTAGTTTCTAATTTGTAAAATAAATAACACTTTTTAGTAAAAAATGCCTAAGTGAAGAATATTAGTTTACATATAGTTTAGTCTCAAGTCTTATTATTTTTCTAAGCGGTTCCCTTTAATTGTTATAATAAATATCTTGTTTATTCAATTTTCATTTGTTATCTGCTGTTTTTATTTGTTTATTTCTTTTTTTGCATTTCCCTCGTTCTTTTTTGTAGAATTCCTTTTTTATTTTTACTACATATACTTATATACAAAGGACTAAAAATATATAATGAAAAGAATTAACAAAGTCTTGGTTTTCATGGAAAACCTAAAAATTTAAAAAGACCTCAAGCAAATAGAGGAATTCCTCCTTTTTTCATTTAAAAAATAGAAGATAAATTAAGGCCTACTAATTAATAAATTTGAAACGTCGCTGGACGCAGTGGAAAAAGGCTCCTAAATTTACTATAATAACTATATGGGCCAGGAAGTCGAGCAATAAAGAATAAAAAATAGAGAGAGAATCAAAATAGAAAAAACTTTTTAAGGGAATTATCCATATTAAAAAAAATATCCTTAATATTATTAAATTAAAATAAAAAGATATAAGTTAAAATCTGAGACTCATCGATTGAAATTTTTAAATCATTTCTATATCTATAATAATTGAAACTAATAGCAAACACTTCATACAGGTGCTGCATACTAAAACTTGCTTAATAAAAGAATTTATATTAATCGTGTTAGGGGCATGACCAAGAAGCGGTGGATTTAGCAAAAACAAAAAGTAGATTTTATACAAATGAAGTCATTCTAAATGAATTATATATATAGTTAAAAAATTAATTTCATTTAAGAAAAAGAAAGGTCGCTTAAATAAATGTATATAAAAAATATATTATTAATTAATTTTATGCATTAATTTGTTTCTCTAGTAAAATAATTTTTAAATAATAATAACGCAAGTAGTAAATGAAAAATAATCTAATATCGTCAGAGCGTCTAATTTCAAGACTATAAATAAGTCATAACTTTAGCATTCCATAAATTAAATAGGTTTTATTTAAGAAATGGGTGAACATTTGTGGTAGCAATAAGTGTATTATGACGCAGGAAATCAGAAACGTAAATAAAACACAGGCGAGATATTTATAAATTATATTATAGTAATAATAAAGTAAAGTAAAGTAATAAATTAGTTGCAACTCTTTCGCAAAAAAGAATATAGAAGAAAAAAGCAACAAAATAACTTAAGGAAAGAAGAGACAAAAAGTCCAAAGCAGGGCCACGTTATATTTTCCTAATAGAGAAAGTAGGTGATTCCTGATTATAGAATAAATAAAAAACAAGAGCTTTCGAGAACTTGCGAGTACTTAATGTAAAATGGATCATTCCATAAATTTCGTAATGCAAAGTCTTAGTGTCGTTAGGAAAGTAAAAGCCATTAACCAAAAGAAAAAACAAGAATAAATGCAGTTAGAAGTTTTACATTCTCAATTAGCATTTCAACACGCGTCAGCTGAAATTTATAAGGCGGGGAGACTCCCCGTATAGGAGAAGGCTTAAATATAATATTAGCGTGAATATTAACAAGGTGAGTAAACTCGAGTGTATTGTATGTATAGTAACTAAAAGGAAAATAGATTCCTATTCAATTACTATTAATTAGGGAAATTTTAATCTAAACAAAAATGTGTTATGCTATGAGGCATATGTGAATCAATAAGTAAAAGTAGTCTTTGCACTTGTAAAAGGCTTGAACGGGGAATGTTAACTAACTGCCAATTAAAAACCCACTATTCAACCACGAAATAAATTAAATATAAGATAACCCAGGACGAAGAAAAAGATCGTCTAGAAATTAGGGCCCGGTAGGCAGTAATGAAAAAAATATGGATTTCAAAATTACGAGAACAGGCCAAAGTCTGTGGTACACTATTTTAAAGCTTTCTGAAAACGCAAGATATAGTGTTTTCTATTGGTTTCTCTGAGCAACCTCTTTTCTTCTTTTTAATGAAAGGGATTCCAGTTATTGTAGAACACCAAGGAGATTTCTTAGAGTTTCGCTTCTCTAACTGTTATTAAAAGGGTTGCTTAGAATTTTCTAGACTGCTTGTTACTATCCGACTGTGTTTTAACTTCATAGTTAATTGTATAATAAAAAAAATAATTAAATCCGTGGACGAATTCCTAGTAGTTTTCTATTCGATTTATTCTATTTAAATTTATATATAAATATCTACTAGAATTTTGAAACTATGGGTTCTATTTATCATTAGATATTTTCTTTAATAAGGTATATGATTGTGTCGATATTCTAAACTTTGCGGATTTATGGAAATGAACACTAACACTAATTAGAAATACTTTTTTATAAATGGACGTCCTTTTTTTGCCTTTTTCTGGATTTCGTGTTTTTTTATTGGCACGACAATCTACTTTCGTTAATTTTCATTAGTATTTTATTTAGTTCCTATAAGTGTTAGGATGTTGTCCTTGTGGAGGTTTTTGTGGGTATTTTTTTTATTTACTTTTTATTAACTGTTCTGATTCTTTGGCTGTTATCTTCTTGTTTTTCTCCACCACGCTTCTGTTTTTTGCTCAGTAGGCTTATGCGGCCACTTTTTTTTGTGTCTTTGTATATTTTAATTGGTGTACTCGATTGGATTCTTCTTTTGATTTTTACTGTTTTGTTTGAATAATTTTTTTTTATTTGTTTTTCTTCTCTCTTTTCAAATTTTTTCTGTGTTTGCCAAAACTCGCTTCACCTAGTAAGACCTCGCATTCTGTAAAAAAACTTTTCGTTAATATTAGTTAATAAAAATAGTAGGTTAGAAGTTAATTGGATGGATTGCATTTTTTATTTCTTTTTATATTCGTCTCGTGTCATGATCCGTAATGCTTTGTTGAAATCGTATGATATTATACTTGGTTCTCTTTGCAACTTTTCTTCTCTTATTTTTGATTCTACTTTTTTCTTCTTTTTTAAGAATATAGTAGAATATTTAGTTCTGGGAACTTTTTGCATGTAAGATGTGTAAAAACAATACTATTTTCTCTACTCGGTAGTTTTGCGATTAGCGACAGTCTTTTGATTGTTTTCCTTGTTTTTTGATTTCTCATTCCGGGCTCTGTTCTTTTTTTTCCTCCAGTCTTTTGACTTGGACACTCTTATTTTGCTTTTTTCCTTTTCTTTCTCGTGCTCGTTTCTAAAGAAATGGGTGTCAACTAGTTGGTTTATTTTCTTTCAGGCTCTGCTCTCTTTTGTATCTCCGAGTATTTGAGTTAATTTCTTTTTCTACTCCTTTCTTTTATTCCTATTTTTTCGGTTTCTTTCGTTTGCGTAGCACCTCCAAGGAAGGAGTCTTTCTTATTCTGCTTTTTTCATATTTATGGTATAAATAATAAATATTAGGATTGCGGGATTGAAAATTAAAAGCAATTCTTTTAACATTCATTGAAATCCATTGACATAAGTCCTAGTGTCATGCTTTCCAGTATCTAGGAGTTTCTCAATGAACAGGGCTACATTATTTATGCAAAGCCAAAACGGACTAAGGAGACCTTTTAATGATATAGAGTAATTTGTTGTTGTCCGTGAGTAAGTTCTACCTTCTGCGTCTTCTTTCTCTTTTTTATTCCCTCTACTTTTTTCTGTCCTTGCCTAAGTAATTATATTACTTCTGAGTTTACTTAGTTTTAATCTTATTTTCACAATTACTACACTACTGTATGTTAAATGAAATAAAAACTAAAAAGTGAATAGGAAAAATATAAATATTTACTATCAGTTAGAGTAGTAGTTCTATTTGGGTTGTTAGTGATCATAGGCGGATTCCCGGTATGGTTTAGTTAAAAGTCGATTTTAGATATGGCCTGTCGGTTTTTTGAGAATATCGCACTAGAATATTTTCCCTGGATTTCTCTTATCCTTCACTTTTCTTTTTTCTCTATTCTTCCTACTTTTGCGTAATTCTTCTTTTTTTTTTGCTTGTTTGTTAGCATCTTTTGGCTTTCTTCT
The DNA here is from genome assembly GCA_036897195.1 of Plantago coronopus. Classification (NCBI taxonomy): domain Eukaryota; kingdom Viridiplantae; phylum Streptophyta; class Magnoliopsida; order Lamiales; family Plantaginaceae; genus Plantago; species Plantago coronopus. The sequence continues at coordinate 47,936 of JAYMSL010000008.1, forward strand.
CTGGAACCACGACAATACACAATTGTTTTTAGCTTTATTTTTCTATCCTTTTTATGTATAATTGTTTATTGATTTTGTATATGTACTCTTTCTCTAGAATTTTGTATACGTAAGCAATTCTTTGTATTAATCACGTTCACTCGATAGCTTTTATTTTTGGAGATTGCATTTGCACGTAATTTAGCGCGGAATTTTCTTCTTTATATTTCTTAAGGTTTCGGCCTGGATCAATTTGTCGATTTGGCGCAATCTCTGAATTTCGTTTAATTTATTGTACAGGATAAAACATTTATTCTAATACGCACGCCTTCTATTTTCTAAACTTTTCTAAAGCATTGTTTCGTAAAGTCCTTCTTTAAGGAATTTTTTAGAAACTATTTTTCAAACTTCTGTCTCTTTTTATTTATTGCTTCTGTGTTCTTCTTATTATTATTTTTCCCTTTTTTGCTTTCTGATTTTTCTTTATTTATTATCTCCGATTCTATTTCTTTCAAAACAAAATGATTAATGGGATCCAACTTTTGCTTTTATTTGGTTGTTCCTTTTTAAGTTCATTTAGTTGTCCAAATATAAAGAGTATTTGTTTTTTAGGTTTCATAAGGTTAATTTCTTGTTCTGTTTTTATATTTTTTCTTCCGAAGTCTCTTGGATTTGCGTGGAATTTTAAATTGTTTATCTTTATGCTCTTTTTGTTATTTGTTTTATGGTGCATCGTTTTTTGTATGTTAAACTTCTTTTGGGATATTTTGGGGGTTGCTGTCTCTCTTTTTATTCTTAGACTAGATTTTTTTGTTTTGTTGTTCTTTGGTTTTGTCTTCTCTCTTCTGTCTTTTCTTTTTTTGTGTCTTTCCCCACTCTTCTTTTTTGTATTATTGAAAATTGTCGCAGGAGTGAAACATTTTATTCAAATAGGTTATATGTTGTCTGCTCGTTTGCTCTCATTTTTGGTAATAGTAATTTTTTGCTTTTTGCGTTGGCAGGCTTTTTGATTTGTTTTCTTTTGTTTTTCTTCTCTTTCCTCTTTTTCGAGTCCATTGTCTGAAAAATTTTTGATTCAATCTGTTGGATTCTTTTTCTTTTTTTCTATGTTGCATTTCCCCTCTTCTTTTATTCTTTGTTTACTTTATTCCTTCTTTTTCGTCTCTTGTTCTGATTCTTGTTTTTCCTCTCTATCTTTTGTCTCCTCTGATTCTTTCCTTCTCTCTCTGTTTAATTATCTTTTTTCTCTTTGTTTGTTTCGTCGATCCATCTCTCTTTTGTTTATTCGCGTAGTAGATTTTGATTCTATTTCGTGTACTCTTTCTCTACGCCCTTCCTTTTCTGGATGGAAGTGCTTTCTCTTGGCTCTTTTTTTTATACGCAATTGCTTTGTCTTTGTAGAGATTGTTCTTCTCTTTCTCTATTTGATTCTTTTTTTTCTCTTTTTTGAATTGGTCTGCTCCTTTAATACGCAATTACAGGATCTTTTTGAATTGGTCTGATCTTTGTTTTTCTCTGTTATTTATTGTTTTTTCCCTCGATTGCTCCTTGTCTTCTTTCTCTTTGTCGATTTCTGCTTTTTTTGTTTAGTTGGAAATGAACGACAACTTCTGCTTTTCCCTTTTTTTTAAATTTCTTTTATGTAAAATGGACGACAACGAAAGAAGGAAGAATTTTAGTAAATTTTTTTGTGTATTTTTTGGTAAGTGAGTTTCACTTTTCCGCTTTGATTGGAAAGGGTCCCCCGGTTTTTGTCCTATCCCTAGTAAAAGACTCCTTTCTTATTTTCTGGATTTCCAAGGGGAAATCGTAATCGGTGCTTTTGTTTATATAATAAACGTGATTTTCTGCTTTTGTGTTTTGATTTTCCCTTGGCAATGTGAATGGGTCCTTTTTTGCTTCTAGTAAACGTCTTTTTTCTCTTTTATGATTTCTCAGGCCTTTCCTCTGTTCTTTCTTCCTAATTCTTTGTTTTTCTCTGACTCTTTTTCTTCTGCCTATCTCTTTTCTTTTTTCTTCTCTTTCTTATTATTGTTCTTTCTTCTTCTGATTCTGGAAATGTTTTTCTTGTCTTTCTGTTGTCCTTTTCTCTCTTTTCTGTTTGTCTTTGTTTTTTGACTGGTACCTTGTGTTAGTAGGACCTCTGGTGCTCTCTTTTTTTCTCTTTGTCTTATTTTTGTTCTCTTGTCTTTTTTATTTAGAACTCTGATTCTCTCTCCTTCGTCCTCTTGGTCTCGTTCTTTTAGATCTTCTCTTTTCCTTTCTGATTCTTCCTCTCTATCTTTCTTTTGATTCTCTCTGTCTCTTGCTTTCTCTTTTTCTTCTCTGTTGTTTTCTCTCCTTTCGCAAAAAGGTAGAAGGAAAAAGGAGAAAGGCATCGTAGTCTGGTTTGAAATACGCAAACGAGATGCAATAAGCAAAGAGCAAAGTGCGCTGTATAGAATAGGAAGACAAGTTCAACCAATAATGCCATTCTGTATTCGAAAGAAAGAGAATCCCTCTTTCTGTACTTTGTGTTCTCTTTTTCGCAAAAGATCTTTCTAGTCCCGTACGTAATCCTAGCTCGGTCCTTCGGTTTTCAGAAGGATTCTCTTTGGTTGTTTGCTTTCTGGATTTGGTTTCTGATCTTTTTTCTTCCTTCTGTCGCATTTCTCCAATTTGTCACTTGTATTTTTTCCTCTTTATTTACGTCGACTAGAAGCGGGTTTTCTTTGTTTTCTGTCGGGATTTTCTCGCATTCTATTCGTGTGTAAGATGCGTCTTTCTCTTAGGAGTCCTTAAGTCAGACTCAGAGACCTTGAAAGAAGAAGCGCGAGTCTCGTTCTTGCCCACCTGCAGGAGATCTATTCTTCTCTTCTTGTTCTGATTTTTCTCTGTCTGTCTTTTTTCTTGGTTCTGACTCTCTTTTCTATCTTCTCTTAGATTCTTTCTCTTGTTTTACTTCTTCCTCCCGTACTTTATCTATCTTCACCTTCTTTCTCTCTTGTTCTTCTTTTTAAGGTTTTTCTCTGTGGAGGTACTGTGCAAGGCTTTGCCCCCTGATATTTGTCTATGGGATTTTCTAAACTTGAGTTAGTTTTTTTCTTTTGTGCTGTGTTCCTTTCGTCTCTTTTTTGCTTGCTTGTATTTGGATGTTGAATTCCTGATACCTCTTAGGTGTTCTTTACTTAACTTTAGATGTATTCATTTTTCTGTCTTTTTTTCTTTTGTTTCTGTTCGAGGCAAAGTTTTGTCTCTCGGTTGGTCAGTGACAAGGTACTTTCTTTCGTTCCTTGGCATGTTTTCTTGGAACCCGCAGGAGGATGCCGAAAGTGCTGGTACGTCAGGTATACTTGATATTCGCCGGTAGATTTCCACTCCTTTTTTCCATTGCGTGCCTCCTTTTCTTTCTCTGTCGTCTGGCGCGGGAACATCTGATTTTCCTTCGTTAACGTGGATGATATAGAATATCTGATCTTGTGTTCTCGAGGTCTTCTCCGGTGGATGGTATCTTGTCCCGTGCGTAGAATCCGATCTCTGACTGTGATCTCGTGTATAGAATGCCTCTGCTCAATTGCTCTTCTCTGTCTCTGTAGTTTTGCATGGCATCCGATTTCCGACTCTTCTATCTACTCTCTTCTCTGTTGTGTCTCGAATGCCTCTGCTTTCTTGTTTGGTTCGCTTGCTTTTTTTTGGTCGTGGGTACTCTGCTCCGGTCATTTGGTTAATGTTCTGGTCAATGCCGTTATTTTCGCTCGACGCAATCCTCCGGCCTGTGACTGCCTTGACTTAGTTGTGATCGGAGGTCCGAAGTTTTCAGGTGAGGCTGGGATCTCGTGATCCTTTGCTTTTTCTTTCATGGGTCTCGGTTTTCAAAAGGGTCTTTCATTTGTCTCAGGTTCTGTTTTTGGTCAACGTTAGGGATAATATCCCGGTGTAAGGCGCGACCCCTAGTATTTGACTTTGTAAATGCTGGCATTCTGTCTTTCTCTAACTCTTTTCTCCTTCGACGAATCCCCTACTATTTCTAGACGGATCTCACGGAATCCTATTTCATTCTCTCTGGATGCGCATGGAAGATTCTCTCCAGCATCCTATCTCGTGTGCTCCGGATTCCCTCTGTTTTTCTTCGACCTCTTGGTCTCGTTCTTTCAGAATCTTCTTTATTTCTTCCTTCTCTCTTTCCGATCCTAGCCTCTACTCTCTCGATTTTCCATCCAAGAGCTTTCGGCTGAGAAGCTGCTTCTTCTCTTTATAATTTGACCCCGTCCTTTTGCTATCTTTGATTTAAGTCGATTTTTTCTCTGTCTTTAGGCGAGGAAGCAAATACCAACTCTTTCTCTATTCTCCCTGTTTTGGGGCTTTTTTATGGTTTTTTCTGTATTTGTTTCGTTTGCAATAGAATTCCTTTTCTATCTTATTTCGACTTTCCTCTTTCTCTATCCTAAGAAGAAAAGAAGAGATTGAAAGGAGAGGAAAAATAAAAGTGAGAAGACATAGGAAAGAATAAATTAGCACAAGAAGAGAGGATAAAAGAGTAAAAGAGAGACAGAGTTGGAAGAGAAATAAGGATCGGAAAGACCGAGATCAACAGATCTGGTCATTTGTCCAGAGTTTTGTGGTTTGTCTCGAGTGTTCGTGAGAGAGAAAATAAGAATGAGAGACGGAAGGCCATGTTATTGTGATTGAAAGAGTTTCTTCTGAGTCATTCTCATTTCTCGAAATCAGCTTTTTCTTTTGTTTGTGAGTGTATACAGAAGCCAGGAAAATCCAGGAAAGGTCAGTCTTTCTAAGTGCGACCAATGATTTGCTAATGCAAGTCCATAATTAAGAAATGATGGAATGAAGGCAATTCGGATAGGAATTTTTCTAGTAGAGAAGAAATACAATATAGTAGAGAGTGGTCTGTTTGTGAGAATTGCGCTTTTTCTCTCACTTCCATGCTTCTGTCTTTTTTGTTTTCTTTCATGTCTCGGTTTTTGGTTCAATAAACGACTTGGGAATCATCGCCCATACTTCATTTTGGAACTGCTCAATGAACCTGCGTCCGGACAGAGGGATTTTCTTTTTGATCGACTTGACTGTTCATTAAAGGAACGTAGGCAGTTCTTTGGAATTGTCATTAACTTTCCATTTTCTTTCTCTACTCGTGGAAAGAAGTTACTGTGGGCGGAGATCTTTCTATACGCAACACCATGCACTCTTTCTATAGACACTTCGTGGAGATTTTCCCCCTCCCATTCCTTGTTTTTTGTGTTTCTTTTTTCTCCTTCGACCTCTCGGTCTCGCGTTTTTTCAGATCCTCTTTTCTCTATTTTCTCCTCGGATCTCTCTTCATCTCTTTTTTCTGTCTTCTTTCAAGGAATTCGCTCTCGTGTTTGACTCTCTTCCTTTCTTTCTGGAGGGTGCTCCGCTCGCCGTAATCCTCTGATCTATGATTGCCTTGTCTTGTCTTAGTTGTCTGGTCTTCTGCTCCCGATCTAGGTATGAAGCACCTTCTTTCTTCTTTTTAGAATTCTTTCTTTTGATTTCTACTTTCTCTCGTTATGATTTTCTGATTCGATCTGTAGATCTCAATCTTTCCTTACCTTAACTCTTCGACTCTGGTTTTCTTTCGTTCTTTCTTTTCATTCTTCTCTTTTTGTTTTGCTTTCTTTTTTTGCTTTGTTTTCTATTTCATTCTATTTTTCATTCTTGTTCTCAGGGAACCCTCTTTCTTGTTCTGTCGTTTATAGCGTTTTTTCTTTGAATCTTGGAAAGGACAAGTTGTTGTTTCTCTGTTTTTCGGAGTTGTTTTCTTTGTCTTTTTTTGTTCTATTGATTTTTCTTTTATTTTTACCTTATGTTTCTTTTCTATCTTCTTTTCTTTTTCTTCTGGTTCTCCTCTTTTTTTTCTTTCTGACTTCTCTTTTCTTTTTTTTCTTCTCGGAATCTTTTTTCTTTTTGGTTGTCTTTTTTTCTCTTTCCCTTTTTCGGATTGTTCTCTCTTTCTTTTGTTTCTTTTTTCTTCTTTTTCTTGTTTATTTGCTTTTTGTGCTTTCTTTCTTTTTCTGTTGTTTTGTTCTTTCTCTTCTTTTCGCCTTTCCCTTGTTTTTTCTTTTTTGTTTTTCTTTCATTTTATTTCTTTTTTATCCTCTTTTCCTTTTCTTGTTTTTCTTTCGGTTTCTTTTCTTTTTTTTTGTTGCTTCTTCTTTTTGTTTTCATTTCTTGTGCTTGGCTAGTTCTTTTCTTTGTTTTGTTGTATTCGTGGACTTTTTGTTTTATTTCTTTGTTTTTTCTTTTATAATTGCTGTTAAGAGTTCGTTTTTGGAATGGGTAATAAATTTTCCTTTAGCGTTTTTTAATGTAAAATGTGCTTTGTTTGCACGTACTTCCACTGGGTGTTGTTTGCTTGTAGCAGGGTTGCGTAAGGTTGGAAGGAGGGGATCGGGGCGAGGCTCTTTTTCCTCTTTGTCTCTGTTTTTCTTTTGTTTCTTCCGTTTTTTTATATCTTTCTCTTTTTTTCTTATTTTGTTTGGTCTTGTTCTTCTTTCTCTTTTTTCTCTTATTGTTCTTCTCTTTTTTTCTGTATCTTTTCTCTGTTTCTCTTGTCTGATTCTTTCTACTCTTATCTTTTTCTTCTTTGTCTTTCTTTTTCGTCCTTCTCTGTTCTTCTCTTTCGATGCTTCTCTTCCTGCTTTTATTTCTTTTTTTTGTCTTTTTTCTTCTTTCTCTCTTCTATGTTATATTCTGGTTTTCTTCTTTGTGTCTCGTCTTCGGTACTTTTCTTCTTTCTTTTTTTTTCATTCCACCATCTTTCTCTTTTTGTTAGTAGATGGAGATAGTGGTCTTGTGGGAGTCGGTTCTGTCCGCTTAGAGTCTATTCTTTTTCGTCTTCTTCCGGTCTCTTTTTTAATTAGGTTGTGTTCCCGGGAAGCGTTTTTTGGTTGTGAAGATCAGGTTGCGGTCTACTTGGATTGGCCAAAGGCTTTGGTTAGGATTTGTATTGTTTTTCGGCATGCTGCAAGGATCTGGTCTCTTTTGTGTTTATGGGATAATGTAACAAGAGTTTTCTTTTCGTAGTGGCGATGATTCTAGTATGACATGGAAAGATAGTAAGGAATTAATGGTAGGTAGGGGTCGCATGTTCTTTCTTTTTCTGGTTTCTTTCTCTTCTTTTTTTTTCTTTTTCCTGTTTTTTTCCTTCGTGGATTTTTTATCTTTCTCCGATTTTTGTTCTTCTTTTTTTCTCTTTTCTTTTTGTCTCTTTTCTTTGTTCTCTCTCTTCTTTTTCTTGCTCTGTTCTTTTTTTTTCTCTCTTTCTTGTCTCTGTTTTTCTTTGTCTTGTTCTGTTTCTTTTCTTTCTTGTTTTGTACTTGTTTTTTGTTGGTATTTGTATTTTCTTTTTAGTTTTCTCTCTGGTTCTCCTAGATTTTCTCTTCTTTGTCTGATCTGCTTTTCTTTCTGATTTTCTTTCCTCTGTAAACTTTTTCTTCGATTCTCTCCTCTCTTGTGTGCGAGAGCTCTTTTCTTTTTTCTGTTTCTCAATCTCTTTTTTTTCTTTTTTCATTTTTTCTTGTTGTTTTTCATTCTTGCTCTCGTTCTTTTCTTCTTCTTTATTTTTCTCATTCGTCCTATCGGCCTCGATCCTTCTTTCTCTCTTTCTTGTCTCTGTTTTTCTGCTTTGACCTCTCTTTTTAAAACTTTCTTTCTCTATCTTTCGTTTCTGCACCTTTTTGTTCTCTATCTCTATGTTTCTTCTCTCTCTCCTCTTCGTTTCTCTCTCTTTCTTTTTCTGCTTTTTTCTGATACTTTCTTATTTTTGCGTGTTTTCTGTCTTTTTTCTCTTTTTCTCTGTCTTTCTCTCTTCTTCATTTGTTTGTTTGGCTTCTTTTCCAGTAGACTTCGGAGAGTTTTGAGTTGGCATTCATTTTGGTCTCTCTTCTCCTTTGATTTGCTAATTCTTTTGTAGTTTTGTTTTGTTTTGTAATTAGGTACTTACTGATGGGGAGGAATCTCTTGCAAGAAAGAGTTGGGTTGTCAAGATAAGAGCAAGTATTGACTATTGTAAAGTGTAGACGCCGTAGAGAGGGCTAAAGAATAATGTAGTCTGCGAAGAGCGAGGAATCTGAGCCATATGGATTCCCGAATAGGCGGGTAAGAATTCTATTCGTTTAGATGGTAAAGTAGGGTCCTGAGAAGGAAATACGCGTGTTCTATTTCCAGTCAGTTAATTTTCCGTGATTAATCCTAATATATTAAATACTAATAAAATCGCGTTCGTTATGATTTGGTAGTGAGAAATCTTGTATTTTTGTAAGAGCGAACCCCTTTCTGATTCTTTTCTTTCTTCTGCTCTTTTTTCTCCTCTTTCTTTAGTATAGTAGGACTTGGGGTTCTTTCCTGTTTTTTTTATTTCCTTTCTTTCTATTTTTCTCTTCTTTTCTTTCTTTTTCTGTCTTGCTTTTTCTTCTTTACTTTTTTTTGCTGTATTTTGTTCTTTTTTCTCTTTCTTTTTGATACTTGTTCTTATTTTTGCTCTCTCTTCTTGTTTTGTTGTTTTCTTTTTCCTCTCCTTCTCTCTCTTTCTTTTCTGTTTCTCTTTTTTTCTTTGCTTTCTTCGTTGTTTTCCTTTTTTCTTGTTTACTTAGTTTAGTAGACTTCTCATGCCTGTTGGACTGTATTCTTTCTTTAGTCCATTTGATTTTTCCCTTTTCGGAAGTAGCAGGACTTTTTTTGCCATTCTTTTATTTCTTCTGTTCTCTCTGTTTTTTGTTTTCTTTCTTTTTTGTTTTTCTCCAAGTCCATCCTCAGTTTCAGCTTCTTTTTCTTTACTTGCTTTCAAGCTCTGGGTCCAATTAGTTCTTTTTCGCTCTACAGTCGTAGGGTAGCTTCTTGTTTTTTCTCTCCTCTCTGCTGTTGCGAGGTCCCATTATTGATCCCAGCTTTTGCTGGAAGCATTTTCTTCTCTTTCTGCTCTTGAATAAAAGATCTTTCTGATTTCAAGCTTCTAGTGATTGTTTTCTTTTTTTCCCTGCCTCTTTTCTGATTCTTCTTTTTCTTTTCTCCCTCTCGTCTGCTGCCGCTAGCTAGCCTACTTACTATTCCATCCTCCATTTCTCGTTTTTTCTGATTCTTCTGTTCTCTCTCTGTTCTATGGTCAAATTGGGTTTCTTTGCTCTCTGCTTTTTTTTCTTCTTTCTTTTTCTTCCCGGAGCTCGGTCTTATTTTTGTAGATCTTCGTAAAGTTTTTTCTTCTTTACTTTTTTTTGCTGCTAGGTCGCATTAGGTGACAATGCTCGTTGTAGGATGGGCAGCTTTTTGTTGTCTTCTTTCTCGATTTCCTCTTTCTTCTTGATCGAGACTCCTCGCTTTGTTTTTCCATAGACCTTCTTCAATCCCTATACATTTCTCTTTCTTTTTCAAGTTGCAGTGTCTTTTGCTCTCTTTTTTCTTTTTTGATTCTCTTTCTCTTCTCTTTTGACTCCTTGTTTTTCTTCTTTACTTCTCTTTTTCTTGTTTTTTCTTTCCTTTCTTTTTTCTGTTATTTCTTTGCTCTTGTTTCTTTTCTTTTTCGTCTTACTATTTTTGGAAGAGAATTCCAGTGTGCTGCGGGGAATTAGGCCGTCTTTCTTTCGATTTCTTTAATCTGATCCAAAGCTTGGTTTTTTCAGTTTTGTATTTCTTTATTCTATTTCTTTTTTTGTTTCTTTTTAAGGCTTCCGTTATCCACTATGTTCGGGTCTTACGAGTAGCTTTTGGTGTGCTGCTATCTTCGTTTTTCCTGCTTTTTTCTCTTTTCTGCTCTTTTGATTCCCAGTTTCCGCATTTTTAGTATGCTCTCTTCTTTCTTGTTCTTTCTTTGTTTTCTTTTTTCTTTCTATTCTCTTCGTCGCTTCTAGCGTCTCCATACTGCTCGCGAGGTTTTTCGTAAGTGTGAATTTCTTATATTCTATGCTACGGATTGTGTTTACCTTATATACACGTTTACATGTAGTGGACCTCTTTCCGATATTTTTCCATTATCATATGCGTACCTCGAAACTTGGGCCAATTGTTTTTTTTCTTTCTTGTTCTTTGTTTTTTTCTGTATTGGTTAAAATGGACGACAATGAACCAGGAAACTATTTGTCTCTTTATTCTTTTTCCGTGTTCTTTCTTTTTTTTTCTTTCGATTCTTGTTTCTTCTTCTCTGACTTTCTTTTCTTTGACATGGATTCTTTTCTGTTTTCTCTCTTCTGTCTGTGTCTTTTCTCTTTCTTTTTTGTCTCTCTATTTCGGATTGGTACTTTTCCTTGTTCTTTTCCTTTTTTTTCTCTTGTCTCTTCTCTTTGATTCTTGTTTCTTTGTCTTCTGCTCTTTCCTCTTTTCTTATTCTTTCTCTCTCTTTGTTATCTGTGTCTTCTTTCTTTTGTTTTCTTTTTCTGCTTGTTCTTTCCGAACCTTCTCTCTTTTTTTCTTGTCTTTTTTTTTTTATCTTGTCTCTCTTCTCTTCTTTATTGTTCCTCTTCTGATTCTTTTCTTCTCTGTTTTCTTTCTTTCTCTGTCTTTTGTTCTTTATTTTTTCTCTCCTCTGTTTTTCTCTTCTTCTTGATCTCTTTCTCTCTGATTCTTTATCTTCTTATGTTTGATCTCTTGTTCTCTGATTCTTTTCGTGTTCCATTAGAGCGTCGGTCTTGAGCTTGGATTCTCCTCTCCATTTCTCGGCTTTTTTGTTTGACTAATCGAGGGACTTTACCTATTTCATGAAATAGGTATATTGGCAAGAGCTAGTTGACAGTGCTTAAGATCAATCGAAGAAGTAGGCCTCTGAGCCCTGTCAATTTCTAGGAGACTCCGGGAAGAATTCGATTCGTCTTTAGTCGAATCAAAAGAAGTAAATGCAAGTTGAGTGTTCGTTTTCTAGTTAGATTTTCCGTCATTCACACAGAATAGGAATAGGGGAAGACTGTTCTTCTCTGTCTGTCTTTCTCTGATTTTTTTTCTCTTTATCTCTGACGCTCTCTTTTCTTCTTTTGTTTTCTTTCTTCTGGTTCTCTGATTCTTGTTCTTTTCCTTTCTTGTTCTTTTCCTTTCTTCTTTTTTCTGTCTTTGTCTTCTTTCTCTTTTTGTTTTTCCCTGCTTTCTCTTCTCTGTGTTTTCTCTGCTTTCTTTCCTTTTTCTTCTTCTCTTGTTCTTCTTCTCTCTGTTCTTCCTTCTTCTTTTTCGAACTGTTCTGAAATTCTTTTCTGTCTTTCTTTTTTTCTCTTCTGTTCTTTCTTTGTTGGTACTTGTTTTTTCTTTATTTGTACTTGTTCTCTCCTTTCTTTCTATTCTTTTTTGTTTTCTTTCTTGTGTTCTCTCTGTTTCTTCTCTTTTTTTCTGTCTCTTTGTTTTCTTTTGTTTTTTTCTTCTTCCTCTTCTTTTTTCTTGTTTTTCTTCTTCTCTCTTTCTTGTTTTCTCTTTCCCATCTTCTTCTTTATGCTCTCTTTCTTTTCTTTCCTGTTTCTTTCTTTCTTCTTCTTCTTTCACTCTCGTTCTTTCTGACTTCTTTGTCTTGCTTCTTTTCTTGATTTTTTCTTTGCCTTGTTCTCTCTTTCTTTTCTTTGTCTTTTTCTCCTTCTTTCTATTTTTCTCTTGTCTTGTTTGATTTTTTCCTTATTTTCTTCTTTCTTGTTCTTCTCTTTCCTCTTTTCTGTTTCTTTTTTCTGTGTGAGTAAGAAAATGACGTCTTTTTTCTTTCTCTCCTTGTTTTCTTTTTGACTTTTTTTTCTTCTTTCTAATCTTCCTACTATTATTTTGGGTCTTTATCTAGGACATTTAGGGTGTCTTTTCTTTTTTCTTCTTTCGGAATTTTTCCAAAGATAGTTGTTTCTTGGCTAAGATTTGTTTATGTCTAACTTCTTTGTTTTTTCTTTGGTCATTCTTCTCGTGCTTGTTTCTGTCTTTGCTTTCTCTTTTTTTTGTCCTTCTTCGTGTTTTGGTAGACCAGATTTTCCCTGAAATTCTTTTCTCTGTGTATTAGCAATTATCTGTATTTGTAAGACTAAGTCGATAGTCATTGTTAGGATGTTTGTCTTCTTTTTGATAATGGTACAATATGTTTTCTCTCATCTATTTGGACTTCTCGTACTAATTTGTATTCATCGAGGGTTTTTGAAGTTCTTCCAAGCCAATAAGTAATTTTTTTGAGGTGGTATTTTTCCTTTTTTCCTTGGTTTTTCTTTTTCTCTTTGTTCTGACTTCTTCTTGTTCTTTTTTCTCCTTCTGCTGTCTGCTTTCTCTCTCTGTTTCTTCTGTCTCCTTTTTGACTTTCTCTTCGATTCTTTCTTTTCTCTTGTTTTTTTCTTGTTTCTTTTTTTGTCTCTCTTTCTCCTCTCGCCTTTTTTCCCTTCCTTCTTCTCCTTTTTGATTTTTTCTTTTTCTGGTTTTCGTTCTTTCTCGTGTTCTTCTCTTGTCTTGCTTTCTTCTGCTCTCGTTTTTTTTCTCCTTTCTTTTTCTTATCTTCTTCTTTGTTTTTCTCTTTTCTCTCTATTTCTGCTTTTCTTTTTCTCAGATTCTTGCACTTTTTGTTTGTTTGGAATTTCTTTGTTCTTTATTTATTTCTTTTTTGTTTGCTTATTGTTTTTTCTTTCTTTTCTCTTTTTCTGGTTTTCGTTCTTTCTCGCTAATTCTGATTTTTTCTTCATTCTCCCCGTGTTTCTTTTTCTGTGTTCTTTTCCTGTCTCTCTTTTTCTTCTAATTCTATTCTCTCTTTCTCTTGCTCCTTTTTGTTTTTCCCATCTCTTTTTTTTCACTGTTATTTTTTCTGGTTTTCTCTTATTCTTCTTTTTTCTTTCTTGTTTTTATTTCTTCTTCTTTTCTGTCTTTCCCTTCTTTATTCTTTCTATTCGATTCTGTGGTCTTGTTCTGTCAGCGGAACCTTCTCTCTTTTTTCTATTTCTTTTCTTCTGTCTTCTTAATTTTTGGAGACTTCGGTTTATTTTGTTATTCTTTTTCTGGTTTTCTCTGCCTCTCTTTCTCTCTTGTCGGGTCTCTTCCTTCTGCTTGATTTCTCTTGTTTTGATTCTTTTCTTTCGTTGTTGTTCTCTTTCTTTTTGATTTTTCTCTCTGCCTCTTTGCTTTGGAACCTTCGCTATTTCTCTCTCGTCGTCGTTGGGAACCTTCTTTTTTGTTTTTTCTTTCTCTGATGTTTTTCATTGATGGTGTTGCAAAGAGGATGTGTTCCCTGAGGGCAGTTTTTTTGTAGCAAGGGGGAATATTATTACAGGATAGGCAAAGGGGGGATCTTTGTGATTTATTTAATAGATTGGCCCTTAGGCTTCTTTCTTTTTCTGTTTTTCTCTTATTTTATTCTTTGCTTTTTCTTCTCTCTGTTTTTTTCTTATCTTCTTCTATCTTTCTTCTCTTGTTTTGTTCTTCTCTCTTTCCTCCGACTCTCTTCTTTTTCTTCCTCTGAGTCTCTTTCCTTTTTCTGCTTCTTTTTCTCTGTTTGTTGCTCTTCTCTCTCTTTTCTCTGATTCTTAGTCGTCTTCTTTCTTTTTATGATTTTTCTTTCTTGTTCGTTTTCGATTTTTCTTTTTGCTTCTCTGTTTTATTCTTCCTTTTCCTTCTTTTGCTTTTTGTTTTCTTTCTGATTCTTTCTTTTTTGTTCTTCTGGAACTTGTTGTTTTTTTCTGTTGTTTTTGGTTTCTGCTCTCTTTGTTTTTTCCTTATTTTTTTTGCTCTTTCATCACGTTCTTCTTCTCTTGTTTTCTTTCTTTTTTTTTTCTTATTTCTGTTCGCTCTTTCAATTTCTTTCTTTATCTTTTTCTTGTCTGTCTTTTTTCTTCTCTTGTTTTCTTTTGTTTCTTTCTGGTGACTCTGTCTGGAACTCTCTTTCTGCTCTTCTCCTTCTCTTTCTTATCTTTACTCATTTTCCCTTTTTTCTTTCTCTGGCTTTTTTTTTTTTTTCTGCTTTTTTTTCTCTCTCTTCTTCCTCTTCTTGTCTTTCTTCTTTTTCTCTGACTCAGGTTTTCTTTTTTTGTCCTCTTTGTATCTTTGAGAACCTTCTTTTTCTCTGACTCAGGTTTTCTCTCTTTGTCTTTTCTTTGTTCTTCTCTCTTTTTCCATCTTTCTGATCCTTCTTTCTTTCTCTGCATCTTCTCTCTTTCTCTTTTTATTTTTGATCACCTTTTTTTCTTGGTCTTTTTTTCTCTTGTCTTTTCTCTTGCTTGTCTTGTTTTCTTTTTCTCTTCTTTTTCGTGGATTTCTTCTTCTTTCTTTTTCTATACTGTTTTTTTTTCTTCCTTTGTGTCTCTTTTTTTTCTTGTTCTTTCTTTTTAGAATTTAGAAAGAGTTACTTTGAGATGACAAGATCTTTGTATTTGGAGTGTATTGCTTAAGGGCTGGGGCTTCGCTCTTCTGCTCTTTTTTAGGTTTGTAGGTTTGGTTGTTCCGTGTAGCTAACTTCTTTTTTTGTTTTGTATCTTTTTAGATACTTTTCTTATCTTTCCGCTTTGAGGCAGAAGTTTGTGTAGGAGTGCTTTGCTTAGTCTTCGGGTAGGGTTGGGTCTTTTCGATTTTTCCGGTTCTTTTCTCGCGAGCATATTGCTGAAAGAAGAATTCGCTTGAGTGCTTTGTTGGACACTCAGATTCTCTACTGGTTTTGACAGGTGTAAGAGATGTGCATCCGTCATGAGTTTCGCATATAATAGAGAGCAAATTTCTATTTTCGCAAGGAGGTTTTCTGTTCTTCCGCGCGGAACGTTGTTTTTGGCCCCTAGGCTCTATCTCTCTCTTACGAAGGCTAGAATCTCCTCAGACTTTTGTAAATCGATTCCGACTAAGGAACTTCCTCCTTCTCTCTTTTTCTGGTTATTCTTTTCTTTCTCTTGCTCGCTTTCTCTCTCCTCTTTCTTTCTCTTTCTAACTTTTCCTTCTTGTTCTTGTTTTTTCGCTTTTCTGTTTTTCCCCTTCTACTCTTTCTTTTGTTCTCGTTCTTTCTCTTGTTCCTCCGCCCTTTTTCTCTCATTTTTTGGAACCTTCGTCTTATTGTGTTTTTTTCTTTGTAAATTTCTAGGTCTTTTTTGGAACCTTCTTTCTTTTTCTCTTGTGATTTTTTCTTCTTCCTCCGATTTTTTCTTTTCTCTATTTTTCTTTCTTGTTCATTTTTTTGTTCTTTGTGGAAACTTCTTTTTCTTTCTTTCTTTCTTTCTGCATCCTTTTAAACTCTTTTTCTTTTCTTTTCTTGTTTTCTCTTTTTATTTTTTGGCTTCTTTTGGAACCTTCTTCTTTTTTTCTTTCGTTTGGTTCTCAAGTTTCGTCCTTTCTTCCGCTTTTTGCTTTAGGTCTCGTTCTTTCTGTCGTTCTGGTTCTTTTTCCTCTTTCTTTGCAGATTTTACAATAGAAGCTACTAATTCTTCTTTTTTCGAATCATCCACAAGGTTTCTTTCTCGTGTGTTTTCGATATAGGAACTTGAATTTGCTTTGTCAGTGTTTTAAGGTACGTAAATTCTCCTAAATGTGGAATCAAAAGCCTAGTCTTTTTTCTTTTGTTAAATTGTTAACTTGTTTTGTTTGGTATTTTTTCTTTTATCCCTCTCTATTTCCTTGCCTCTTTCTTCTTTTTCTTCTTCGTTTTTCCTAATTTTCTATGTTTCTTTCTCTTCTTCCCTTTTCTGACTCTCTCTTCTTTTTTTCTTTTTCTTCTCTCTGCTTTCTTGTTCTCTTTTTTTTTTGTTCTTTTTTTTCTCTATCTCCTCTTTTTTCTCTCTATGTTCTTCTCTTTCTTTTTCTTTCTGGGAACTTTTCTTTCTCTATCTCTCCTTCTTTCCTTCGCCCTTTTTTTCTTTTTAGGAACTGGGGATCATAAGTTTCGTTTTTCTTTCCTGCTTTTGTTTTTGTTCTTTGCTGAACCTTCTGCTTCTCTCTTCTTTATCTTTTTGTTCTTTTGTTCTCTTTCTTGCTTTTTCTGCTTCGCCTGGAAGTCTCCGTTCTTCTGGAACTTTCTTTTCTCTTGTTTCTATCTTTGTTTTTTCCCATCTCTTTCTTGTTCTTTTTCCTTTCTCTTTCTGGTTTTCTTTGTTTGTGTTTTTTTGACCCTTCTTATTTTTGTTCTCTCGCCTTTCTTTCTCTGTCTCCTTTTTCTTCCGCTCTCTTTTTGCTTGAACTGGAGACTTCTCTCTTTTATTTCTATACGCATATTTCTATATGGAATTTTTTACCATTT
Organism: Plantago coronopus; assembly: GCA_036897195.1. Lineage (NCBI taxonomy): Eukaryota > Viridiplantae > Streptophyta > Magnoliopsida > Lamiales > Plantaginaceae > Plantago > Plantago coronopus. Next base: position 64,062 of record JAYMSL010000008.1, read on the forward strand.
TTTAACTCTTTCTATACGTGATTATAGAATCGGGTTTTTCTTCTTATTTTTTTTTATTATTTTATTTATTATATATGTGATTTTTGGATTATTTTTGCCCTCTTTTATACTTTACTTTATGCTTTATTTACTATATACGATATAAGGTATTAGTGTATTTTTGTTTTCTTTTCTCTTTTTATTAGTATATTGTTCTTTGTTTTCTCTATTTCTACGCACTTAGCGAATGGTTCTTTTCGTCTGGCATCTCTTTTTCTTATCTCGTTTCCTTTTTTGAGAGTTCCGGGGGAATGGACGACAACAAGGAGAGCATAGAAAAATATAAAAGTATAAAAGAATGGACGACAACAAAAGAAAGAAAAGTGAGAAATAGAATCTAGAGACGAAAACAGCACGAGAGAAAAATGGAGGAGAGTGAAGACCTGCGGGTCGCAGGAAAAGCAAGAATCAAAAAATAGAATATGCAAGACCGCGTTGTAAAGCCGTAGGGTTGTTTCAGAAGTATTGAAGTTGTTGAGATGTCTAGGTGGAATGAGAAAGAGTAATAAGAGAGAATGGACGACAACGAAATCTTCTTTCTTTTTTCTCTTTGTATGATTTCCGAATCTTGCTTTTCTTTATTCGGCAATTGTATGACAAGAAAACAAGCAATAAAACAACAAAGAAATAGAATCAAGAATGTAGTATAACAATACTATGACTATGACACTAATTCAACTTCTTCTTTCTTTCTCTCGTTTTCATGTGCATCTTTTTTAATCTTTTTTAATTTCTGGCACTGTCTTTGATGCATTCTCTGGTTCTCTTTTCTTGTTCTGATTGTTCTCTCTCTTCTTTTTTCTTTTTTTTCCTGTCTTCTTCTTTGTTTCTTTTGGGACTTCTTCTTCTTTATTCTCTGTCCTTCTTATTCTCTCTTTTTTCCTTGTTTCTCCTCTTTCTGCTTATTTCTTTGTTCTGATTCTGTTTTCTTCTTTTCTTTCTTTCTTCTCTTTCTTAATTTCTCCCGTTCTGTTTTCTCTTGTTTTTCTTCTCTTTTTCTTTCCTTCTTTTTTCGGAATCTTGGCTTTTTCTTTCTTTTTTTCCTGACTTGGCTTCTTTTTCTTTCTTCTTTTTCTCGGTTTCGTTATTCTGGAACCTGCTTTCTCGTCTTCCTTCTTTCTGCTTCTCTTTCTTTCTTTTGTTTTATGTTCTCTTTCTTTTGTTCTCTTCTTTTTCCTTGCTTTGTTTTCTCTCTTTGTTTCTTTTTTCTCCTTGCTCTTTTCCTCTCTTTGTTTCTTTGCTCTCTCTTCCTCTTTTCTTTGGATGTGCTTTAGTAGAAGGAGAGGAGAACTGCTCTATTTTTCTTTCTTTTCAACTGCTTAGTTTTTCTGCTTTCTTGTTCTTGTTTGTTGTTCTTTCCGCTTTCTTGTTTCTTGTTCTTTATTCCTTTTTTCCTCTTTCTTCTTTTTCTGGGTTTCTTTCTTTTGAAATCCTCTTTCTCTTTTCGCTCTTTCTTTTTCTTGTTGTTTTTGCTCTGTTTTTCTCTGTCTTTGTGTAAGTATTTTACAATAGATGCTGGAAATGGCTTTTAAAATTTCTTTTCTATGGACAGATGTTTATCGTGTGTTTTTTATGTATAAAGTTGAGTTTTAATTCCTAGTGTTTCAAAGAACGTAAATTCTTTTCAATGTAAAATTATAAACCAGGTCTCATTTGCTTTAGTTTTTTCTATGGAGATTTTTTCATTTGTTTGTTTGGTATCTTTTTTTCTTTCTTCTTTCTCTCTCTTCTTTTCTTTGTTCTTGTTTGTTTCTTTTTCTTTCTTATTTTTGTTGTTCTTCTCTCTTCTTTTTCTTCTCTTTTTCTTGCTTTTTTTGTTTTTCGAATTCTTTCTCTTGCTCTTCTTCAGCTCTCTCCTTCTCTCTTTCTTTCTCCTTCTCTTTTTTCTTTCCTTTTTCTATTTCCTTGTTTTTCTCTAGGAACCTTCTTCTTTAGAACTCTCTTGCTCTTCTTTGCTGTTCTTTTTTCTCTGTTTTTTTCTTTTTCTCTGTCTTTTTCGCTCGCTTTCCAAAAATGTGTGTTAAGCTAAAAATCGTTTTGTATGGTTTCGTAAGAATAGTTTCTACTTTTTGTGTTTTTGTTTGATGAATTTTTCTTTCTTTGTTTTTGTTCTTTTATGTTTTGAGAGAGATTTCAGAATATGCTTGTTTAAAGGGCCTAAGAATCTTTTTTTGATGAATCAGAAGCTTGGTCTCAATTTCGTGTGTTTTTGTGGAATGCATTTGTCTTGCTTCTGTAGTTTCGGTTTTTTTCTTTTTGTTTTTCTGTCTTTTTTCTCTCTTGTTGTGATTTTTTCTTCTGCGATTGTTTTTGTTTGTCCTCTCGTTGTGAACCTTCTCTCTCTTTTTCTATGTTCTGTCTCTCTTCTCTCTTTCTTCTTTATCTGCTCTCTTCCCTTTGTGCTCGGATTTCAAAATGGACGGTGGAAAGGGTCTTCAATTCTTTTTAATGTTAACTCACAAGGGACAGCTGTTTTTCTTTTGTTTTCCACGTATTAAGTTGACTTTTACTTTCTATGGAAAAAGTACATGAATCTCTTTCAATGTGTTAAGCTTTGTCTTATTCCTTCTGTTTTTACTATACTATAGGAATTGTTCCTTTGATTGGTCTCTTTCTTTTTCTTTCTTTGTCTTCTCTCCTCTTTCCCTCTTTCTTTTCCGCACCTTCTTTCTCTTTCTTTCTTTCTTGTTCTTAGAACTCTTGCTCTATTTTTTCTCTCTCTTCTTTTCCTTGTTCCTGTCTCTCTTTCTTTCTCTTTGTTTTCTCTCTTCTTTCTCTGACTCTTGTTCTTCTTGTTCTGCTTCCTCTCTCTTTGTTTTTTTCCTTGACTCTGCTTCTTGTTCTTCTGCTTTTTTCTTCTATAATTCTTGTTCTGATTCTCTCTCTTTTGTTCTCTTTCTTGTTTTTCTTTCTCTGTACTTGTTTTTATTTCTCCATTTTTCTTTTCTCTCGTTTTCATTCTTCTTTTTCTATCTTGCTGCTCTTCTCTGTTCTCTTTTTTTTTCCTCCTCCTCTTGAATATTATTTATTGTTTGTTCTTATAGATATTTTTTTAAGTAATAACTTTCGTTGTGCATTTGACGATAATCACATGTATTTTGTTATCTTTGAAGATTTTTTAACGAGTCTTTTGAAAGATTTTTTTTTAATAAGAATAAATATCTTGTTTTCAATCATTATTTTCTCTTTGCTAGCTAACTGACCAATGTCATAGGCTTTGTCAATAATAAGTTGAGAATCTTTTTGTTTTTTTTAGAAAATAGTAACCGTTTGTACACGGAATATCTTTGCAGAGAGTCTCCTTGCCAACGTGATCATTTTAGTTATATTGTATTAGATTCTCTGTTGGTTTTGGTTCTTGCTTTACTTTAGGGTTTTCCTTCCCTCGCGTGTGTATTATTTTGTATCGCTTTTTCTTTGGTGTAATTAGCCCAATTAAATATATAGAAGCCAATCTAAAACTTGAAATTTTTGATGGACTGTATGGATCCTTATATAAGTTCTACGTGGGACAGACAAAAGTTTTTGTTGTATTTCTTAAAAGGATCTTTTTGTTCACTTCTATTTTTAAAATATTATTTTGTCTTCTTTCTCTTTCTTCCCTCTTTAGTTTTTGCTCTCTTCTTCTTCTTCTTTTCTCTTTCTACTTTTTCTTTCTACTTTTTCTTTCTCTTTTTCCGTACCAATTTAAAAATGCGCTTTAAATTGACGAAAAGGTCTCTGAATATAGAACGCAAGGAAGTCTTCTTTTTCGTGTGTTTTTCTATAAGAATTTGTTTCTGTTCCAATTCTAGATGTATATGTGCTTAAAATTAAAACTTATGCAAATTCTAGTGAATGTAGAATGGCTTCTTATTATCTTTTTTGTTTATCTTGTTTGCTTTCTCCAACTTGCTTCTCTTTCCCTTCAATCCGTCGATCTCGGTCCTTTGGACCCTTCGACCTAGGGTTTTTTCTCTCTTTTTGTATCTCTCTCTATATTTTTCTTTCTTTGTTTTTTCTTTGTCTCCTCTTCTTTTTCCTCTCTCTCTTCTCTTTTATCCGGCTTCTCTTTCTTTTTTCTTTCTTGTTCTTCTCGAACTTTCTTTCTCCTTCTCTTTTTGTTGTGGTTCTTTCTTGTCTTTCTTCTTTTTCTTCTTTTTTCTTTCACTCTTCCTCTTTTTTGTTCTTGTTTTATCTGTCTTTTTCCTCTTTTCTTTTTCTTTGTTGGATGGAAAAAATAGACTAAAAAGGGCCTTAGAATATTTTTAATGTACATTGATAAGGCGGGTTTCTTTTCCTAGCTTTTTTCACGTATCAAGTTGACTTTCACTTTCTAAGTTAAAAAAGCACTTAAAATCCCTTCAATGTCAAATCATAAGTAAGGTCTCATTTACTTGCATTTTTTCTATATGAGATGGACTTCACTTTAGTAGTGTATCAAGACCCCTAAATTTTTTTGCATGGTTAATCATAAGGCGGGTCTTTTTTTGTGGGTTTTTCCTAGATAAATGGTGATTTTTGTTTGTTTGGTCTCTTCCGGTTGCTTTCTTTTCTCTCTTCACCTTTCTTACTTTCTCTCTTTGGAAGTTTCTTTTTGGTTCTTTCTCTGCTTCTTTCTTTTCGTATCTATAATCGAAGCTTCAAAGGGCTACTCATTTCCCTTTTTATAGAATCCAAAGGGACCAGTCTTTTTCTTTTGTTTTTTACGTATGAGGTGGACTTGCACTTTCTAGTGTTCGAAAGTACTTCAAAAATTTTAATGTGAAATCAGAAGACGGGTCTCTTTTCCTTTCGGTTTTATGCTGGAATTTTCCATTTGTTTGTTTGGTCTTTCTCTTTTCTCTTTGTCTTCTCTCTTTTCTGTGTTTTTTCCTAATTTAGGATTGGAAGTTTCTTTGTGGATGTTGTCCTGGAAATCTGGTTTTTTTCTGCTTGCTTTCTTTCGTTTTCTATCTTTGAGCACCTCGGGATTCATCTTTATGATTTTCTGATTCATGCTCTTTTTTCTTCTTCCTCTGTCTCTCTTCTTTGATCTTCTTCTCTGTCTCTCTTTTTTTCTTGTTTTTTCTTTGTTTTTCTTTTTTCTTGTTGTCTCTTTCTCTAATTTTTTTCTTTATTTGCGGATTACAGATTTAAGTGCTTCTAAATCTAATTTAGGTAGAATAACAAGCAGCAAGTCATTTATGCGCGTTTTAGATATAGGAACTTGACTTCCCCTCTCAAGTGTTTTAAGGAACGTAAATTCTTATAAATGTCAAATCATAAGTCGAGTATTATTTATTTGCTTGTGTTTTTATACGTTCATTTTTCATTTCTTTCTTTGTCTTCTCTTTTTTTTTGTCTTTTTGTTCTTTCTACCTCTTTTTTTCTTTCCGCATCTTCTTTTGTTTTCTTCTCTCTCTCTCTTTTTCTGTTGTCATCTTCTCTGTCTTCCTCTTTTTTTTGTTTTCTATTTTCTTTACTTTTCCTTCTTTCTTATCTTGTTTCTTGCTTGGTATGGTTTTTTCTTGTTCTCTACTCTTTCTTTTTTCTTTCTGGTTTATTCTCTCTTCTTTCCTCTCGTTTTCTTCTCTGTTTTTTTTTTTCTTTCTTTGTTTTTTTTCTCTTTCTTGTTCCTCTTTCTTTCTTTCTTGTTTTACTTCTTATTGTTGTCTGTCTCTTCCTCTCTTTCTTTCTTTCTTCTCTGGTTTTGTTCTCTCGTTCCTTTGGAACTTTTGGGCTCTCTTCTTCGTTTCTTTCTCTTGTTTTGCTTCTTGCTTTCCTTGTCTTGTTTTACTTCTCTTTTTCCTCTCTTTTTTTTTGTTCTTCTTTCTTTTCTGGTTTTTGTCTCTTTCTGTTTCCTTCTCTCTTTCTCTTGTTTTATTTCTTTTTTCTCTTTCTTTTTTCTTGCGGTTTTCTTTTTGTTTTTATGGGACTTTCTTTCTCTTTCTGTGTCGGGATCTCTCTTTTCTTTGTCTCTCCTTTTCTTTTCGTTTCTCTCTGTTTCTTCCTTTCTTCTCTCTTTGTTGTCTGCTTTCTTTTGCTTTTTTGTTTCTCTTTTTGCTTTTTTTTTCTTGTTTGGATTCTTTCTCTTATTCTTTTTTCTGTCTTTTTTTCTAATTTTTCTTTTTGTCTTGTTCTTTTTTCTCTCTATCGGATTCTTGTTTTGCTTTGTGTTTTCTCTCTTTCGTTTCTCTTTGTCTTCTTTCATCCGCTGCTTTCTTCTCTTTGGCTGCATCTTTCAAACTAGAAGCTTAAAATGGCGTTACAATATAGAATCCTAAGTGGCAAGTTTGTTTTGTTTTACGTCGTATCAAGTTGATTTCCATTTGGTCGTGTATCAAAGTAAGTAAATTGTTTAAATGTGAAATCCTAAGTTGGGCTTCTTTTTCTTTCGTTTTGTTGCATCTCCTTTTTTCTTCTTTCACTTCTTCTTTTATTTCTTGTGTTTTTCTTTCCGTCTTCTTTTTTTAGTTGTCTTTCTTCTTCTTTTCTTTGTTTTGTGATTGTTGCTCTCTGTCTCTTTGTTTTTGAACCTTCTGCCTTTCTTTTCTTTCGTTCTCTTTTGACCCTTTTTGGCTCTGTTGATCTGTTTCTATTTTTTCTCTGTATCTTTTCTTTGTTCTTTTTTTCTGCTTTCTTTTTCTCTCTAGTTTGATGCTTATTTTTTCTTTCTCTTTTGCTTTCTTGTTCTTTTTTGCTCTTCTCTTTTTTTTATTATACGAAAATCTTCGGTTTTTGTCGTTATGTTTGTTTTTATTTGGATTCTTGTTCATTTTTCGTGCTGGATTCTTCTTCTTTCTATACGTTGATAGTGAAATCTTTTTTTTTCGTCATTCAATTATGGATTAGATAGATTAGACATAAACTCTATAAAATTGGATCTATATACAAAACACTCTATATGAAACTTTCTATATTAGAATATATATTTAACTATTTCATTCATCTTTCTATACGCAATGATCTCAACTTTCTATATGAAAAAGTGTATGACATTATATACAATATATGTATACGTGACATGGTTTCTATCTGTTTATTGCTAATTTGCTTTTCCTCTCTTCTTTCTGTTCTTGTTTTCCTTTCTTCTTTTTTTAATCTCTCTGTATCGGATTTGTTCTGCTTCGAAATGGACGACAAAAAACAAGGACTTTTTTTTGATTAGTAGGCATTTCTTTTTGTTTCTCGGTCTCTAAAAATGGATTTTATCCCTGAATCTTTCTTTTTGAATTGGAGAAAATGGACGACAACAATAAATAAAACAAACAACAAGGAAAGATAGGAGAGAATGGACGACAAAAACAAGCACGAACACAAGAATTTGTCAAACAAAGAATGGACATCAAGAAGAAGGAGAGGAGTAACTCCGGGCGGATAGAATAGACGACAAGAAAACAAGGGCAATTCCTTCGATGTGAAATGGAACCGCAAATAGACGCCATCAAAAGGAAATAGGAGATAAGGGATTTTCCCTTTGGAATATTTTATATTTAATTTATTTATTTTTGTTCCAGTCTTTGCTTTCTTTTCTTTTCTTCTTTAGTCTACTTTGTATTCTTTATCTAACTTCTTTTCTTCTTTGTTTTCTCTTTCTGAGTGAGATGGTATTTTTTCTCTGCTTCCTTTTCTTCTTTATGTTTTCTTTTTCTTCTCTTTTTTTCCCTTTTTCCCTTCTTTGTCTTTCTTCTGTTTTCTTGTTCTTTCCCTCTTTCTTTCTTGTTTTCTTCTTATTTCTCCTCTCTTTTTCTTCTTTTTGTCTTTCTCCTTTCTTTCCCTTTTTTTTTTTCTTTCTTTTTCGATAGATTACAAAATAGAGGCTTTTAACGGCCGTAGAATTTCTTTTATGTACATTCATAAGCTGGGTCTCTTTTCCTTGCGTTTTCTCTATCTAAAATTGACATCCTTTTTCTAGTGTATTAAGGTACTTAAATTTATTGAAATGATGAATCAGAAGCCGGCCTCCTTTGCTCTCGTTTTTTTACGTTTATTTTCCATGTGTTTGCTTGGTCTCTTTCTTTTTCTTCTCTTTCTTTTTTTCTGTTTTCTCTTTGTTGTCTTCTTTTTCTTTCTGTTCTTTTTCTCCTTCGAGAAAGGGTTTCGGTGCTTTGGATTTCGACCCAGGGTTTTTTCTTGCATTCTTTCTTCTCGTTCTCTCTCTTCTTCTTTATCTCTTTATCGGATTCTTGTTCTTCTTTCTTGTTTTTCCCAGTTTCCCTCTGTACTTTCTCTGTCTTTTGGACTTGTTCTTTCCTTCTTCTTTCTCTCGTTTACTCTTGTTCTCTTTTTTTGTGTTCTTCGTTTGTAACCTTCTTTTTTCTCTTTCTTGTTCTTCTTTTTCTTGTTGTCTCTTTCTATTTTTCATCTTCTCTCTTTTCTCTTCTTTTTCTTGTTTTCTCTTTTTTTCTATTGTTCTGTTTTCTTTGTAGTTTTCTTCTCTTTTTCTTCTTTCTCCCGTTGTCTTTTTTCTTTCTGCTGGCTTCTTTCCGAACTTTCTTTTTTTGATTCTTTCTTTCTCCTTTTGCTTCTGTTTTTCTTTCTGCTGGAACCTTTTTTTTGTTCTTCTTTTTTTTCTCTCTCTTTATTTTTGTTCTTTTGGGACCTTCCCTCTTTTTTATGGAATTTCTTTTTCCGGTTTTCGGTTTTTCGGAACTTTCTGATTCTTCCTTTTCTTTTTATTCTTTTTTCTGTTGTCTTCTTGCTTTGTTTTTTCTCTTTGTGTCTATTTGTTTGTCTCGTTCTTGTTTTTCTTTTTTTCTCGATCTCTGGCCTTCGCTCTTTTCTTTCGTTCTTTTGTCTTTTCTTTTTATCTTTCTCTCTTCTTTCTTTTCTTTTTGGGATTTCTCTTTGTTCTTTCTTTCCTCTCTCTCGTTTTTTCCTTTTCTGCTCCTCTCTCTTTTTTCTTTCTGCTTTTTTTTTGTTTTCCCGTCTTTTCTGCTCCTCTCTCTTTTTTTGCTTTCTTGTTCTCTCTTTTTCCTCTTGTTCTTCTTTTTGTTTCTTGAGTCTGTATTTACTCTCTTTCTTTTTCTTGTTTTTTCCTTTTTTGTTTATTTATCTCAAGTCTCTTCTTTTTTAATCTTTCATTCTTATTTTTCTTTTCGTTTCTGTTTTCTGTGGGATCTACTGGGAATCGAAAGCCTTTTTCGGGTAGACTTATTTTTCTCTCTCTTCTCTGATTCTTTTTTCTCTCTTTCTTGTTCTTTTGCTTTTTTCTCGCTCCGGTCGGTTCTGTCTTCTCTCTCTCTCTTTTTCTTTCTTTTTGCTGTGCTCTCTGTTTCTTCTTTTTTTATTCTTTCCTTGCTCTGTTTTGTCTTCTCTCTTTTTGATTCAATCTTTCGCTTTCGTTCTTTTCATCTTAGAGAACCCTCTATCTTCTTCTTCTTCTTTTTATTATCGCTTTTGTTTGTTCTTTACTTTCTTGCTTTTTCAGAATCTTTTTTCTCTGTCTTTTGGTTCTTTCCGATTCTTTTTGTCGCTGTTCTCGTTCTTTGTTTTGTTCTTTTTTTGTTCCTGCGTACTCTTCGTTTCTGTTTTTCGGTCTCGTTTCTTTTTTTCTCTCTGCTTCTCTTTCTCTATGTTCTTCCTCTCTTCTTTATTTATTTATTTATTGTTCTGATTTTCTCTTCTTGTTTTCTTTTCTCTCTTTTTGCTTTGTTTGTCTTTCTCTTTTTTTCCTTGCTTTCTCTCTTTTTGCTTTGTTTGTCTTTCTCTTTTTTTTCTTTGTGTTTTTTTCTTTTTGCTTTCTTTTTCTCTCTTATTTGTTTTTTTTCTTGTTCTGAATCTTCTTTGTTATTTTCTTTCCAGTTTCTTTCCTTTTCTTGCTCTTCTTTCTTTTCTGTTTTCTTTCTTTGTCTGTCTTCTTTCTCTTTTTCTCTTCTTTTTTTTCTCTCTCTTTCTCTTTTTTTATGTCTTCTTTTTTGTGTTCTTTTCCCCTCTTTCTTTTTATTTTTTTCTCTTCTGATTGCTTTCTTTCTTGTTGTTCCTCTTCTTTTTCTTGTTTTTTTTTCTCTTCTCTCTTTGCTGTATTTGAGGTGGGATTGTCAGACGTCTTCTCTTCTTTTTGTTCATGTTTTTCTTTCTGTCTCCTTTTGTTGTACTTTATCCTCTTTTCTCTTTTTGCTCTCTTTTGTTTTTTCTTTGGCTTTTCTTTCTCTCGGCTTCGGTTCTTTGGAATTTTCTCTCCTTCTATTTCTCTTTCTCCTTCCGCACCTTTTACTGGAAGTCTCGAACTTTCTTTCTCTCGCTCTCTTGTCTTTGTTTTTTTCTTTTCTTTGCAACTCTTTTCTTTTTCTCTGATTCTTTTTCTCTTTTATTCTCGTTCTTTTTTTCTTTCCTCTTTTTTTCTCTATTTTTTTGTGTATTACAAAATCGACGAATGAAATGGCCTCTAAAATATTATTTATGTCTAATCACAAGGGACAGATGTTTATCGAGCACTTTTTACATATCAAGTTGACTTCTTTTTTATGGCGTTTTGACGTCCGTAAACTCTTCTCAATGTCAAATCATAAGCAAGATCTTTTTCTTGTATTTTTATACGTTCATTGTGAATTTGCTTTGTTTGTTTTCTTTGTGAACCTTCTTTTTCTCTTCTTCATCTCTCTTTTTTTCTCTTCTTTTTGTGCTGTTTTTTTCTTGTTCTGTTCTTTCTTGTTCTTTTCTTTCTCTTGTTCTTCTCTCCTTTCTTTTCTTTCGTTCTTCTTTCCCTTCTTTTTTCTCTCTTCTTTCTTTTTCGTATTGCTTTTTTTATTGTTCGTCTCTTTCTTTCTTTCTTGTTCTGTTTTTTCTGTCTTTCTCTTTCTGCTTTTTCTTTCTTGTTTTTGTTTTTCTGCTTTGTCTTTTGTGTTTTCTTTTTCTTTCTACTCGACCCTTTGGTCTGCTTCTTTTCCTTTTCCCTGTGCTCTTTTTCTCTCGCTTTTTGAAACTTTCTTTTTGTTCGTTTGTAAGCTTCTAGGTCTCTTTTAGAACCTTCTTTTTTCTCTTGTTGTTTTTTCTTTTTCTTCGTCTTTATGTCTTTTTCTTTCTTCTTTTTGTTTTTTGTTGGAACTTTTTTTTTCTTTCTGCTTCCTATCTTCTCTTTTTTTCTTTTCTCTGTTGTTTTCTCTTTCTGTTTTTGGGCCTCGTTCTTTTGAAACTTTCCTTTTTCTTTTCTCTCTTTTCTTCTTTATTCTTTTGCTTTTTTTTTTTATTATTCTCTTTCCTCTTTTCGTTTTTTCTCTGCCTTTTTTGTTGTTTTTCTTTCTGGTTTTTCTCTTTTCCTTTTTTCATAGAATGGGACTTCTTGTTTTTTTCTACTTTGCCTTTTCTTCGAATTCTTTTTCTTCGATAGAGATGAAAGCGCTTGGTTTTTTGCTCTGCTTTTGCTTCTTAATTGATTTCTTTTTCAATTATCTTTATCTAGAAAAAGATCAAAGAGCTCGGCTTTTCGTGTAAGCAATACGGTGAGTTTCGAAAAATGTAGAATGGGGTTATTTTTCTGAAAAGATGTAAGTTTTGCATTCTAAGTAAAAGTAATATGGTTAATTATTTCTGTTAAACCCTAGGATTTCGTTCTCTTTTTTCATTCGATCTTACTCCCAACACCTTTTTGATGGAGACTCCGGTAAAAGAGGTGGGATAAAAGACCAAAGAGATTCCAATAGGATACAATTCTGGTCTACAAGCGCTCTCTTTCTGGTCTACTAGCGATCTCTTCTTTTTTCTTCCACTCTTCTTCTTTTTTGTTCTTGTTGTCTCTGTCTTTTTTCTCTTCTTTTCTCTTTTTGTATTTATTAATCGATGACTGAAATGCCCTCAAAATCTCATAAATGTACAATCGAAGCTAAAAAGGGCCTCCAATTCCTTTTTTAAGAATCGTAAGTAACAAGTTTTATCCTTGCATTTTCGAGAGTTGAAGTTGACTTCTCTTTTGTAGTGTTTCCAAGGAAGTAAATTCCGAATCAGAAGCCAGTTCTTTTTTGCTTGTGTTTTTACTCTAGAAATTGTTCCTTTGTTTGCTTGGTATTTTTCTTGCTCTTATTTCTTTCTCTTTATTCACTTTCTTTTTGCTCTTTCTTTTTGTTTCTCTTTTTGTATGTATTACAAAAAAGAGGCTTTTAAGGGCTTCTAAATCTCCTTTTTTAAGAATCCTAAGAAAAGATGTTTTTCTTGCGTTTTCGATATAGGAAATCGAGTTTCACTTTATAGTGTTTCAAAGCATGTAAATTCCCCTAAATCAAGCCTGGCATCTTTTTCGTAGGTTTTTAATCTATAAACTGTTCTTTTGTTTGCTTGGTCTCTTTCTTCCTCTTCTCTTGCTGTTCTTATTTTTTCTCTCTTCTTTCCATTCTCTGTCTTCTTGCTGCTCTTTCTCTTCTCTCTCTCTTCGTCTTCCTATTTTTTTTCTCTTTGTTTCCGGATTCTTTTGTAGTTTTGGTAGTGTAGTAAGAATTAGGTGTTTTAGCTTTGGGGATTTTTTTCCTAACTTCCTGACTTGTTTACTATTATTTTTATATTCTTCTACTTGCTTCACTACTGACTTCTCTTTTTCGACTTACTTGTTTAACTACTTGGTTCTATAACTTATATCTTCTACTTGCTTAACGACTTACTTTTCTTCTTCTATTCTTCTACTTGCTTAACGACTTGCTTCTATACTTATTTCTATTCGCTAGCTGTAGTTGTGACCCTTGTGAGTGGTTCTTTTTTGGTTGGTTTGTTTTCGCTCTACTTTTTGTTTGTGTTCTTTCTTTTTGTTTGTTCTCTGTTTTTCTTTGTTTGTTTTTGCACTTTTTCTCTTTGTTTGCTCTCCTCTTTCTTCTCTTCTTTTCTCTTTTCTTCTCTGATTCTCTTCTTTCCTTTTATCTTCTCTCTTTCCCCTCTCTTTGCTTTCGCTATCTTTTTTCTTTGTTCTTCTTGGTCTTTTCTTTCTGCTTTCTCTTCTGGTTTTTTCTTTCTTCTTCTTTCGGATTCTTCCGCTTTCTTTTGGATTCTCCTTTTTTTCATTCGATCCTTAGGTATTGTTCTTTCATCTCCTTCGACCCTAGGGTCTTGGTTTTTCGGCGGAACCTTCGATCTGTTGTTCTCGTTCTTTTCAGCTTTTTTTCTGCTTTCTTTCCCTTCTTTTTTCTTTTCTCTTTGTTTTTTTCTCTTTTGTTGTGTTCTTGTTCTTCTTTTTTTGTTTTCTCTCTCTTATTTTGTCTGCTTTCTCTTTTTTCTCCTTCTCTCACGTGCTTTTCTTTGCTAGGGGGACTCGGCTTCTGTTTCTTTCTCCTTTTTTGTTTTCTTTCTCTGCTCTTTCTTCTTTCTCGCTCTTCTTTCTCTCTTCCCTTTTCTTTTTCGTTTTTTCCAATCCTTCTCGAACTCTTGTACTTTGGTTTTCTTGTATTTTTTTCATATGGGGACCTTAGGTTGTTCTTTATTCTTTTTGTTCTGTTTCTTTTTTTTTCTCTCTTCCGCTTTTCTTTTTGGTTACTCTTTCTTTTTTCTTTTCTTGTTCTGCTTTTTCTGTGTCTTTACGTTTTTTCTTTCTTTTCTGCTCTTTCTTTGCACTTCTCTCTTTCCCTTCTTCTTTTCTTCTTCTTCTTTGTATTGTTTCTTTGTCTCTCTTTTTACGTTTTCCTTTGTTCCTATTCTTTTTTGTTCTTTTTCCTTTGTTTTTTTTCTGTCTTTTCCCTTCTCTTTTTCTCTCTCTTTTCTCTGATTCTTGTTGTTCTTTACTCTTTTGATTCTTTTCTCTTCTTTTTTCTTTCTATTTTCTCTCTTTTTCTATCTTGTCTTTTTCCTTTTTGACTTTTCTCTGTGTTCTCTTTTCTTCTGTCTTTTTTCTTTCTCTGATTCTTTGTCTTTTTATCTGCTCTTTCTGACTCTTTCCTTTTTTTGATTTCTGTCTTTTCTCTCTTTTTATTGTCTTTCTGTTCGCTTTTCTTTCTTCTTCCTTTCTTTTTGGATCTCGTTCTTTTTTCTCTTTCTTCTCTGATTCTTTTTCTTTCTTCTTTGTTGTGTTTCTTTTTTGTTCTCTTTCTGTTTTTTTTCTTTTCCTTTCTTGTTTTTCTTTCTTATGCTTTTTTTTTCTCTGATTCTTGTTTTTTGTCTGATTCTTTTGCTTTTCTTCTGTGTTTGGTTTTTTCTTTCTTCTTTTACTTTCTTTTGCTTTTCTCTCTTGTTTCATTTCTTTCTTTTTCTGCTTTTTTTCTTGTTCTTCTAGAACCTTCTTTGTTTTTCTGCTTTCTTTTTGTTCTTTGTTTTCTGATTTTTCTTTCTGCTTTCTTTATTTTTTCTTGTGCTTTTCCAATCTTGAGTCTCTTCTTGGACACCTTCTAGTTAATTTATTTTAGTCTCGTGGGTTTGGCAAGTGTCTATAAAGAGTAGCTTCGTAGGTGCACTAGCTGTGAATTTATTATTTCGAGTATGGGATTGTTCTTGTGTTATTTACTGCTTGTTCAGCTTTTGGGATTCTTTTTAGTTGTTGTTTTTTCTGCTTGTGCTTTTTTTCCTCTTGTTATTTTTTCCTTTTTTATCCCCTTTTTTCATGCTTGTTCTTTTGGAAGCTTCTAGCTAGGGTCTCTATCTTTTAGAAGCTTCTATCTCTGGGTTTCTATTTTTCGGAATCATCTTTCTTTTTCTCTTGTTGTTTTCTCTTTTGTGTCTTTTCTTTTTTTTTCTTTGTTTCTCCTTCCTCTCTTTCTTTCTTCTTTGTTGTTTCTCTTTTTTCTGTTTTCTTTTCTGGGAACTCTTTCTTGGAACTTTTTTTTTCTATCTTTTTCTCTCTCGTTGGGATCTCTTTCTATTTTTCTTTTCTGATTTCCTTTTCTCTTGCTTTCTTTCTCTCGTTTCTTTTCTCTCTCTTCTTCTTCTGTATTTTTTCTTTTCCTCCTCTTCTGTATTCTCTTCTTCTTTTTCTCTCTCTTTTTCTCTTTTGTTTGTGCATCTCGTTTTTTCTGCTTTTCTCTTTCTTCTTATTGTTCGCCTTCTTTCTGTTTCTTCCTCTCTTCTTTCTTTCTTTCTTTTCTGTTCTCTTTTTTCTTTGTTTCTTTTTTTGTCTCCTTTCTCTCTTCCTTGCTGAAACTCTTTCTTATTTCTTCTGTTTCTTTTTCCTCTCTCTCTTGTTTCTTTCTTTCATCTCTTACTTTCTTTCTTTCTTTTCTTGTTTCTTTCTCTGATTCTTCCTTTTCTTTTTTCTCTGGTTTTCTCTTTCTCTGATTCTTTCTCTTGTTTTCTCTTCTTTCTTCTGTCTTTTGTTCTTCTTCTTTCTCTCTTCTTGTTCTCTTCTTTCTTTTGTTTTGTCTTTTCTCTTTCCCTCTGTTTCTCTTGCTTTTCTTTCTCTTTTCTTGTCTACATTTTTCTTAGGTGTCTGTATTTTTCTTGTCTCTTTTTTTCTCTCTCTCTTTTTCCTCTGTCTCTCGTTCTCTGTTTCTCTGGCTCTCTTTCGTTCTTCTTTTCTTCTCTTGTCTTGTTCTTCTCTATTTTCTTTCTCTTGTTTTTCTTTCCCTTCTTCTCTCTCTTTTTCTTTCTTCTTTCCTTTCTTCTCTCGTTCTCTTCTCTTGTTCTTTTTCTCTCTTTTGTTCTTTTTTCTCTCTTGTTCTTTCTTATGTTTTTTCTCTTCTCTCTTTTCTATCTGCTTTCTTTTCTTTCTTTTCTGGGCTTTCTTCTCTTTTTCTTCTTTCTTTTCGAGCTGGCTTTCTTTCCCTTCTCTTTGATCTCTTCTCTTTCCTCTCTTTTCTTCTTTCTCTGTTTCTTTTCTCTTTCTTTCTCTGTTTCTTTTCTTTCTCTGTTTCTTTTCTCTTTCTTTCTCTTCTTTTCTTTCTCTGTTTTTTTTCTCTTTCTTTCTCTCCTCTTCTCTTCTTTCTCTGTTTTCTTTTGTTTGTGTGTCAGTTTCCTAGGTTTTGCTTGGAATTTTGACTGGTTCCTTTGCGTGTAGGATAGAGTTGGCTCGTCTAAGTCTGCATTGTCCTAAGGAGGATTTCTTTCGGATGGTGTATTCTGTTTAGACTTAGGGGACTGTTTTGTCTTGTAAATGCTTGGCATCTCTTGTGTTCTCTGTCCTCTTTCTTTTTCCTCTTTTCTCTGTCTTTTTCTTCTCTTCTTTCTGTCTTTCTTTTTCTTCTCTTCTGTCTTTCTTTTTCTTCTCTTCTTTCTGTCTTTCTTTTTCTGCACTTGCTTCTCTGTTGTTCTCTTTTTTTCCTCTCTTCTTTTCCTCTCTTCTTTTCTTTGTGTTTCTGCTCTCTTTGTTTGTTTGTGTTTCTTCTTTCTTTGCTCTTTTCTTTCTTGTTTTCATTCTCCTCTTCTCTCTCTTTCTTTCTCTTCTTCTTTCTTTGTTTGCTCTCTTTTTCTCTTCTCTTCTTTTTTCTTGTTCTTCTTCATCTCTCTCTTGTTCTCTTTTCTTTTCTCTGTCTTTTCTTGTTTCTGCTTTCTTCTCTGTCTTTGTTTTTCTCCTTTCTCTGTCTTTCTTGCTTTCTTTTTCTTGCTTTCTTTTTGGTACTTGTTTTCTCTCTTTCTGTTCTGTCTGCTCTCTTTCCTTGTTTCTTTCTTCTTTTTTTCCTCTCTCTTTCTTGTTCTGATTCTTTCCATTCTCTCTCTTCTCTCTTCTTTCCATTCTCTCTCTCTTCTTTCCATTCTTCGCCTCTCTCTTCTTATGTTCTTCTTCGCCTCTCTCTTCTTATGTTCTTCTCGTTCTTCTTCTCTCTCTTTTTCCTCTTTCTCTTTCTCCTCTCTCTCTTTCTCCTCTTTCTCTTCTTATGTTCTTCTCTTTGTTTCCTGATTCTTTTGTCGTTTTGGTAGTGGAGACTGAGTTCTTTGTTGTAGCTTTTGGGATTGTTTTTTTCCGAACTTCTTTGCTTTGATTCTTCTCTGTTGGACTACTTTCCTGACTTGCTGACTTCTCTTCTTCTCTTTCTTTCCTGTCTCTCTCTTCTTTTTCTCTTTCTTCCTCTCTTGCTCTTTTCTTTCTTTCTTTGTTCTTTTCTCTTGTTCTTTGTTTTCTTGTTCTCTGTTGTCTCCTCTTCTCTTCTTTTCTTTTTTCTTCTTCATCTCTCTCTTTTTCTCTGTGTTGTAGGCTCTCTTTTTTTCTTTCCTCTTTTTTTCTTTCCTCTTTTTCTTTCGACCGTTTTGTTTTTATGGAATTTTTTCTCCTGGGTCTCGTTCTGCTTCTTTTCTCTCTCCTCTCTCTCTTTTCTTGTTCTTCTTTCTTCTATTTGTTCACCTTCCTGCTTTCTTTCTCTTTCTTCTTTTCCCTTTTCTTCTTCTTGTGCTCGTTTTTCCTTCCGCACGGATTCTTTCTTCACTTTCTTTTTCGGACTCTTTCTGTTTTCTGATTCTTTGTCTGCTGCTTCTCTCTTTTTCTCTGCTTTTCGTCTGATCTCTCTCTTTTCTCCTCTTGTTTTCTCTCTCTGCTTCTCTCTGTTTTTCTTGTTATTCGTTTTCTTTTGTTCTTTCCGTTTTGTCTATGATTTTCCCTGTTTTCTTCTGTTTGTGTTTTCTGAGATTTCAAGTTTCTGAGTTTGGTAGGTCTAGGAAGAATGGTTTCTATGTTTTTTTGCTACTGGTTTTCGTTTCCCTCTTTCTGCATTGTTCCATGTAGTCTTTCTCTTTGGATTGTCTCATTTTGGTAGACGACTCCGTGGATGGTTTTTGATTCGGATCTGCTGGGAAGTCTCTCTTTTCTCTTTCTTTCTTTCTCCTCTTCTTTCTTTCTATTCTTTCTCCTCTTCTTCTTTCTTCTCTTTCTATTCTTTTTTCTCTTCTCTTTGCTCTCTTGCCTTTCTTTTTTCTCTCTGTTGCCTTCTCTTTTCCTTTTCTCGTTCTTTTCTCCTCTTCTTTCTTTGTCTTTGTTCTCTTCTTTTTTGCTTCTTCTTTCTTTTTTTCTCTTCCTCTGCTGTCTTCTTCTTGTACTTGGTTGTTCTTTTTCCTCTTTTTCTTCTCTTCCTCTGCTGTCTTCTTCTTGTACTTGGTTGTTCTTTTTCCTCTTTTTCTTCTCTTCCTCTGCTGTCTTCTTCTTGTACTTGGTTGTTCTTTCTCCTTCGACCCTAGGGTCTCGGTCCTTCGGAACCTTCTTTCTTTTTATTCTCTTTCTTTTTCTCTGCTGTCTTCTTCTTGGAAACTCTTTGCTCTTTTTTTCCTCTTTGTTTTGTTTTTGTTTGGTTTTTCCTTTCTGTTTTCGAGTAGATGGAGAGGGAAGACTCTGAGAGGGTGGACTGTCTCTGTTCTGTGTTTTTCGGAAATCTGTGTTTTGTTTGGAGAGTTTCCCTTCTTGCTGCTTCTCTCGAGTCCCTTCTTTCGTTGATTTATGGAATGGGTTTCCGAATCTTTGTATACTGGTAGCTTGAGTTCTCGCTAGAGTCCCTTCTTTCGGACTCTCTCGATTCTTCGACGCTCTTTCTGCCATTCGTGCGAGGATGTTTCTGTAAGCAAGAGGTTTCTTTTTCTGTGTTTCAAAGGATCTGTTCTTTCTCTCTGCTGGATGCTTTCATTTCGGACTTGGTCTAATTTCTCTCTGCTGGATGCTTTCATTTCTTGCTTGGTCTAGTGGATTTTCTTGCTCTCTTTTTCGGCAGGTTCTTTCTTTGTTCTTAGTAGACTCTTTTGTGGTTTCTTGTCTTTGTGCTTGACTTAGTAGACTCATTCTACTTGTCAAGTGTCAATTGCACTAGGTCCTGGATGGCTTTTCGGACTTCTTTTTCCTCTTTCTTTTTTCTGCGTACTGTAATGAAATGGCTGCTTGCCTTTTGGTAGACTTCCCTGCGTGAAGGTAGGAAGTTGGACCGGATTGAGACTTGGATTCTTCTTTCTGTCATTGACAGTGACTCTTCGTATTTGCATGTGACTTTCTCTACGCAATTCCCTCGTTTTGGACTCCAATCTTTCTATACGCAATTAGCCAGAATCTCTCTTCTTCTTCTTTCTTTTTCTCCTCTCTCTCTCTCTCTCTGTCTTTCTCTACGCAATTAGCCAGAATCTCTCTGTCTTTCTCTACGCAATTCGAGGAAGAGATTCGGGATTCTACCTCTTTCTTTGTTTCTCTACGCAATTAGCCAGAATCTCTCTGTCTTTCTCTACGTATTTGCATGTAACTTTCTATACGTCATTCACAGTCACTTTCTATACGTAATGGAATATAACTTTCTATACGCAATTAGCCAGAATCTTTCTATCTGTCTTTCTATACGCATTTGTTGTGACTTTCTCGACTTCCTAGACTGTGACTTTCTATACGCATTTGTTGTTGTTGATCGAGAATGGACGACAACCAAATGTGTTTGTTTTTTTGCAGTGACTGTAGGACCGCTCTTCTCTGTTTTGTTTGTGTGTTTCTTTTTGATTTGGTTGTAAATGGACGACAACCAAAGAAGGAGTAAAAGAGATAGCTCGATGGACAAAGACAGAGGAGATGGTAGTAAATGGACGACAACTCTCTTTCCTTTCTCTCTCTTGTTTTCTCTCTTGTCTTTGGTTTGAGAAATAACAACTCTCTTTGCGAGTCAGTTTTGGAATGAGCAAAGGACGACAACAAAAGGAGGCATTTCTCTCTCTTGTTTTCTCTCTTTCGTTTGAGAAATGGACAACAACAAAACAAGCAAAAAAACAAGAAAGGAAAGAAAGAGAATGGACGACAACCAAAGAAGCCACAAAAGACTCTGGATGGAGAGAATGGACGACAATGAAATGTGCTTGTTTTTGAAGAGAATGCAGGACAACTCTTGTTTTCTTTTCTTTGTTTTCTCTTTTTGACTCTTTCTTTTTCTGTCTTTGTTTTTTGTACTTGGGAAGAAAAATGACGACAACAAGAAGAAGTAAGAAAAGAGATAGCTAGATCGAATGAGAAGAGAGGAAATGGACGACAACCAAACAATAAGTAAAGAAAGAAGTCTCTCTCTTCGATCTCTGACTGAGCTCAAATGGACGACAACAAAAGGAAATGTCTCTAATGTCAGAGAGAATAGACGACAACAAAAAGAGCTTGTTTTTTGAAGTGACTGTGGGACACATCTTCTTTTGTGTTTGTTTTTTTCTCTTCTTCTTTTCTCTTCTTCTTTTCCTCTCTCTCTTCTTTAAATCGGAGACTTCTTCTTTTTTCTTGTTCTTCTTTTCTATGTTCTTTCTTATTGTTCATCGTCTTTTTTCTTCTTGTTGTTCTTTCTTTCTTTCTCTCTTTTTTGTTCTCTTTCTTCTTTCTCTCTCTTTTTCTTTAGTTCCTCTCTCTTTTTCTTTCTCCTCTCTCTTTCTTCTTCTCTTGTTTTCTTTTTCTGTCTCTTTTTCTCTGTCTGGTGACTCTGGAACTCTCTTTTTCTGGGAACCTTGGCCGGACTCTTTCTTTTTTCATCTTCTTTTTCTACTTCTCTTTCTCGTTTTTTTGTAAGCTTCTTTTTCTGCTTCTCTTTCTCGTTTTTTTGTAAGCTTCTTTCTCTCGTTCTCGTTCTTCTTTCCCTTTTTCTTCTCTGCTCTTTTTTGTTTTCTTTCGGCTCTGTTGCTTTCGTTCTTTCTGAACCATCGTTTTTTTGTGTTCGTTCGGAACCTTCTTTTTTTAACCTGGAATCTGTAGTCCGGTTTTAATTGTGAAATTGTTTGTTTGGTATCTTTTTCTCCTTCTTTCTTTTATTCTCTTTCTTTCTTTTATTCTCTTTCTTTCTTTCTTAGCTTTGATAGGAAGTTTTGTTTTCTTGTTTTCTTTTTCCGTTTCTTCTTTCGATTTTTCTTTTCAAGTTTGTTTTTTCTCTTTTTGTTTTCTTTCTTTTTGCCTCGTTCTTTTGGAACCCTCTTTTTCTTTCCTCTCTCTCTCTTTCTCTTGTTTTCTGTCTCTTTCTCTCTTTGGCTCCTTCTTTTTTCCTATGTATCTGATTTCGGAGACTTCTTCTTTTCTTTCTTGTTCTTTCTTTGTTTCTTCTCTCTTTTCTCTTCTCTTTTTGGTTGTATTGTAAAATAACCGTGAAAAAGGGCCTTAGAATTTCTTTAAGGTAGAATCATAAGCAGGGTTTCATTTACTAGCATTTTTTACGTACAAAGTTGCCCTCCCTTTTCTAGTGTTTTAACGTTCGTAAACTCCTTTCAATGATGAATCACAAGCGGAGTCATTTTCCGTGTGTTTTTATGCATGAAATTTCCATTTGTTTCTTTTTTTCTACTTTTTTCTTTGTTTTCTCTCTTTGTTTTCGCTCTACTTTTTCTTGCTCTTGTTCTTCTCTCTCCTGCTCTTGCTCTTTTTCTTCTTCTTTGTTCTTCTTTCTTTTGTACTGGTTTCTTCTTCTTCTCTATTTTTCTTCTTCTCTTTCTGCTCTGTTCGAATTCCTCTCTTTCTTCTCCTCTTTTCTTCTTCTCTTCTTTTTCTGCTTCTTTTTTAGAACTCTTTTTTTGTTTCATCTCTTTCTGACTCTTGCTCTTCTTGTTCTTCTTTCTCTCCTCTCTCTTTCTCTCTCTTTTCTCTGCTCTCTTTTTTGTTCTCTGTCTTTTCTCTTTCTCTCTCTTTTTCCTTAGTTTGGACTAGCATTTCGATCTATGAATTTGTTCTATATGCATTTTTCTCTCTTCTCTGACTAGCATTTCTCTCTCTGTCTTTCTTTTTCTTCTCTCTCTTCGAATGCATTTCCCTCTCTCTCTTTCTTCTCTTTTTGAATCTCTCTTCTCTTTTTGATTCTTTCTTCGAATGTATTTCCCTCTCTTCTTATTCTTATTCACTCTTCTTAGGAATTCTGACTCTCTCTTCTATTTAATAAGAATCTTTCTTGTAAAGAATTTTACTTTAGGAAGGACTAGTGACTCTAGGAATTCTTGGAATAGTAGAAGTGAAAGAGTGAAATGTAACTAGGAAAGAACCTGTGAAAAATCTGTGACTAGAGTTGGCTCCGAATCTCTGTTGTTTGCCGTCGGTGTTGGACTATGGAATTGGTGAATATCTGTATTTAGCTAGGGAAGATCCTTGTTTTCTGTCTTTTTCGTGTCATTTCAAGAATTGGAGTTTTGGTTTGAGATCTAGACTCCGCTTTTTGGTAGTTTTTTGTTGTTGATCAAGAAATGGATGCTTTCAAGAGGGAGTTCTTTTCCTAGTTAGTTGCTGATCGAGAGCTCGGAAGCTGTCTTCTTTTTATTCTTCTGAGATGAGGAGCGGTTCACTTCTCTTTCTCCCTCTGTATTCGTTAAGGGGAAGCTGTAGTGTCTAGTCTACTAAGAAAGAACTTACTAAGAATGGATCTCTCTACCAATGGATCTACTGGATCCTACTTCTCTGACTAGCATTTCCCTCTCTTACTAGCGTGAACATCTATGAATTTTTATTCTCTCTTATAAATCTCTCTTTTCGGAAGAATCAAAAAAAGAGACTAGAATGGACCTTTCAAAAGATCGAACCTTGGAATGACTAGTAGCTTTCTATGAATTGTCATTACTTATAGAATATGTCAGAGTCAACCGGTGAATTCCTTTAGTTAGCTGGTGATTTCTGTATTTTCCATTATTAGCTGGAATATCGAATTCGTGATTCTCACATTTTAGCTCTAGAACATTATTTGCTTCTTCCAATTTTGTGTTAGATCTATATTTGTTGGTAGTTTTTGGAATGGAATTTCATGAATCCTCGGTTAATTACGAAATCGGTTAATGACTAATTATTCATAGGTTAATGACTAAAGTGGGATCCTGATTTTTGTTGTATCTAGGAGTGGATGGAATATTTCATTCGTGAGGATTTCCATCTCGATTTCGAACATCAATGGTTTCTTCATTTGTAGTATCATTTCGATCATTTGTTGTAGTTTTAGTAGTCGTTTTAGTAGTAGATCTGGATTTCTCTCTTTCCATAGTGTCTAGTTTCAGAAGAAGGAGCATACTACTCATTTCTCTAGATTCGATGACCTCTTTTACTAGCATTTACCTATGTAACTAGTCTGACTAGCATGAACCTCTCTGATTCTCTCTTAGATGTTCTTATTTTCTATTAGGAGTCTTTCTTTTCGGTGTCATAGACTTCTCTATCTATATAATATAGTTAAAATATGGATGAAGAAATAGGTTCTTTCCTGTAGTTGGTTAGTGATTACAGTTGTTTCCCTGATTGGATGGATTCATTCGTGAGTGTCCAATTGTTGCTCTTGAACATTATTTGTTTCTTCATTTGTAGTGTGATTTCGAGCATTTCATGTAGTTTTTGTTGTTGATCCAGATTTGAAGCATTTCTTTTGAGTTGTTGATCCAGATTTCTATCTTTTCGTTTGCGTTGTGAATCTAGATTTTGTAGTTCCTACAAGGGAGTTCTACTTTTCCAGGTCAAGTCTATAGAATCTGACCTCTCTGAATTGCATGTACATCTTTTCCTTGCATTTACATCTTTTACTGGAATATTCTCTCTGACTAGCATGAACCTCTCTGCCTTTCCTATTCTCTCTTGTATTTCACTCTCTTCTATTTCACTTTCTTCTATTTAAGTGAAAAGAATCTCTCTTCTCGGAATAGAAATCTCTCTTTCTTCCATCTCTCTTTTTCGGAGAATCTCTCTTTTGTGAATGACGAATCTATCCCTAATTCATAGAAACCTTAGAAAGATGAAAGAAATACGAGTAGCTTTCTATTAAGTGTAATATACTTAACTAGAAGAGTACTATGGCTTATGAAATCGGTGAATTCCTTTAGTTATCTCGTGATTTTCTTTACAGGATTGGGTGGAATATTTCATTCGTGAGTATGCAATTTTCGCTCTTGTAATGCATTTCTTTCTTGATTTGTCGTGTCATTTCCATTTTTGGATGTCATTTTTGTTGTTGATCTAGAGTTTGATCTAAGTTCGCTTTCCTACCTCTCTCTTTGTTATCTTTCTCCTTCGACCCTAGGGTCTCAGCATCTCCTTCGATCTGGCGATCTCGATCCTTCGGAAGCTTCTTTTCTTTCTTTCTCGTGCGTTTGGAAGCATCTGTCTTTCTCTTCTTTCCTTCTTCTTTCTTTGTCTTCTTTGTTCTTGTTGTTTATTCTCTCTTTCCTTCTTCTCTCTTTCCTTCTTCTCTCTTTCCTCTTTCTCTTGTTCTGTCTCTCTTTTTCCTGCTTTTTCTAGTTATTGCAAAAGAAAGGCTAAAAAGGCCTCTCCAATCTTTAAAATGTGTAATCACAAGGGACCTCTGTTTCTCTTTCCTTTTTCCTATAGAAAGTTGCCCTCCTTTTTCTAGTGAAAAAAGGCATGGAAAATCTCTTTCATGAAGAATCACAAGCGGCTTCCTTTTTCTTTCATTTTTATGGTTTTATTTTCCATTTCGTTGTTTTTCTCTACTTTTTCTCTTTGTTTTCTCTCTGTTTTTCTTGTTCTGCCTTTCTCCTTTTCCTCTCTCTTCTCTCTTCTTCTTCTCCTTTTTCTCTCTCTTCTTCTCCTTTTTCTCTCTCTTTTTCTTCTTTCTCTCTCTTTTTCTTCTTTCTCTCTCTTTTTCTTCTCTCTTCTTCTCCTTTTTCTCTCTCTTTTTCTTCTCTCTCTTTGTTTGTTTTCGTTCTACTTGGCAGGAATCGAAAGCTCAAGGAAACCCTTTTTGTTTGCAGTTCTCCTGCCTTCTTTCAGAGCACCGTAAAAATCTTTCTTGGTTTCTAGGTTCCCCTGCTTTTTAGGAATTTCTGTGTTTCGAAAGTTTTTTTCTCTTCTTTTTCTTCTTTTTTCCCCTCTTTCTCTTCTTTTCCGAACCTTCTTTTTTCTCTGATTCTTTTTTCTCTGATTCTTCTTTCCTTCTCTCCTCTTCTTGTTCTTCTCTCTTCTTTCTTTTTTCCTTTCTCTTCTTGTTCTTCTCTCTTCTTTCTTTTTTCCTTTCTCTTCCTGCTCCCTCTTTTCTCGTTCTCTTTCTCTCTTTTCTCGTTCTCTCTTTTCTTTTCGATCTTTTTTCGGTATATGATTGTAAACGGCTCTCCTTTTTGTTTGTCTTTGTTTCCTAAAATCGAAAAAGTAACTTTTGACCCCTTATAAAATGAAACTTCTCTCATTTTTGTTTCCATTTGTTTACTGAAATCTTGTTTCTAACTTTTGCCCCCATATAAAATGAAACTTCTCTCATTTTTGTTTCCATTTGTTTACTGAAATCTTGTTTGTCACTTTTCTCCCCTTAGAAAATGCAAGTTCTCTTTTTTTTGTTTCCATTTGTTTACTGAAATCTTGTTTGTCACTTTTCTCCCCGTGTAAAACGGAACTTTCCGATTTTTGGTTTGTCTTTGTTTCCTAAAATCTTGTTTCTAACTTTTCTCCCCTTGGAAAACGGAACTTTTTTCTTTTCTTTGTTTTTTCCTTTCTCTGTTCTTTCTTTCTTTTTTCCTTTCTTTCTCTCTTCTTTCTTCTTACTTTTTTCTTCTTTCCTTTCTCTCTTCTTTCTTCTTACTTTTTTCCTTTCTTTCTCTCTTCTTTCTTCTTACTTTTTTCCTTTCTTTCTCTCTTCTTTCTTTTTTCCTTTCTTTCTCTTGTTTTTCTCTCTCCTCTCACTCTGCTTTCTTTCTCTCTTCTTTCTTTTTTCCTTTCTTTCTCTTGTTTTTCTCTCTTCTTTCTTTTTTCCTTTCTCTCTTCTTTCTTCTTTTTTCTCTTCTTTGTTTTTCCTTTCTTTGTCTTCTCTTCTTTCTCTCTTCTTTCCCTTCTTTTCTGTGTTGTTCTTTGTTTTTTCCTTTCTTTTTGGTCTCTTGTTTCTTCTTTCTCTGCTTGTTCTTTCTCTGCTTGTTCTTTCTCTGCTTCTTCTCTGTCTTGTTTTTCTTCTCTCTTTTCTCGTTCCTTTTCTCGTTCCTTTTCTCTCTTTTTGAGTTCTATGATTGTCAATTTCTCTGATTGATGTTTGGATTTGTTTAGTCAAATGGAATGGAACACTTTTCTTTGATGTTTGTCTTTCCAAAAATCGAAAAAGGTTCTTTAGACCCCTAGTCTCTCTGATTTTTCTTTGTTTTTCTTTAGTCAAATCTTGTTGTTTTGACCTATAGTAAACGCAGGTTTTTTCTTTTCTGTTTGTCTTTGTGTAGTCAAATCTTAGTTGTGACTTTTGCCTATAGTCAAACGGAACTTCTCTGATTTTTGTTTCCATTTGTTTACTGAAATCTGGTTTCTAACTTTTGCCCCCTTAGAAAATGAAAGTTCTCTTTTTTTTCTTTGTCTTTGTTTACTGAAATCTCTTTTCTAACTTTTGCCCCCTTAGAAAATGAAAGTTCTCTGATTTTTGTTTCCATTTGTTTACTGAAATCTGGTTTCTAACTTTTGCCTATAGTCAAACGGAACTTTCCGATTTTTGGTTTGGATTTGTTTCCTAAAATCGCAAAAGGAACTTTTGCCCCATAGTCAAATGCAAGTTTCTTTTTTTTGGTTTGTCTTTGTTTAGTGAAATCGCAAAAGGAACTTTTTCCCCATAGTCAAATGCAAGTTTCTTTTTTTTGGTTTCCATTTCTTTAGTCAAATGGCTTTTGTCTCTTTTCTCGGTAGGCGAGTGTCCCTTTTTTCTTTTGCGTGTCCATTTGTTTAGTCAAAAAGGTGGAGTCGATTTGAGCCCAAGGCGAAGGGCCACTTTCTTCTTTTCCGTTTGGATTTGTTTAGTGAAATCTGTTTTGTCTCTTTTCTCCCCTCTGGCAATGGAACTTGCTTCTTTTTGGTTTCCCTTTCTTTCCGAAAATCTGGTTTCTCTCTTTTGGAGTGTCCATTCTTTTTTCTTTCTCTCCTCTGATCCTCTCTTTCTCTTTCTTCTCTTTCCTGTCTCTCTCTCCTTTTTCTCTTTCTCTCCTCTGATCCTCTCTTCTTTCTCTCCTCTTTGTTGTTCTTCTCTTGTTCTCTCTCTTCTTTCTCTTTTTCTTTCTCTACGCAAATCCTTGCTTTTTGTACTTTCTGCTTTCTATACGCAATTCCAGGATTTCGATTGGGACTCCGATCTTTCTATACGCAATTCCAAGATTTCGATTTGGACTTCGATGAGACTCTCTTCCAAGATTCTCTCTTTGTTTGACGGAACTCTTTCTATACGCAATTAGTGGATTCTTTCTTCTTCTTGTTCTTTTCGAACCTTCTTTCTCTTTCTTCTCTTTCTCCGTCGGCCTTTCGGCCTCGGTCTTTCCTTCGACCTCACGGTCTCGCTCCGAACCTTCGACCTAACGGTCTCGGTCCGAACCTTCGACCCAAGGGTCTCGTCTTGCAGAACCTTCTCTCTTTCGATCTCGTCCGAACCTTCTCTCTCTTTCTTCTCTGGTTTTTGTCTCTGTCTCTCTCTCTCCTTCTCTTTCTTCCTTCTCTGGTTTCCTTCTCTGTCTCTCTCTTTCTCCTCTTTCTTCTTCTCTTTCTTCTCTGGTTTTTGTCTCTTTCCTTCTTTTTCTCTTTCTGTCTCCTTCTCTTTCTCCTCTTTCGATCTCTCTTTCTCCTTCGATCTGGCGATCTCGGTCCGAACCTTCGACCTCTTGGTCTCGTTCTTTCAGATCCTCTTTCTTCTCTTTCTCTTTCTTTTCTCTTTCCTCTCTCTCTTTGGAACTCTCTTGTTCTTTCTCTCTCTCTTTCTCCTTCGACCTCTTGGTCTCGTTCTTTC
The DNA here is from genome assembly GCA_036897195.1 of Plantago coronopus. Classification (NCBI taxonomy): domain Eukaryota; kingdom Viridiplantae; phylum Streptophyta; class Magnoliopsida; order Lamiales; family Plantaginaceae; genus Plantago; species Plantago coronopus. The sequence continues at coordinate 91,523 of JAYMSL010000008.1, forward strand.
AGATCCTCTTTCTTCTTTGTTTTCTTTCTCCTCTTTCGAACTCTGATTCTTTCTCTTCTTTCTCTCTTCTGTCTCTTGTTTTCTCTTTCTCCTCTTTTTTCTTTGTTGTCGTCTATTCTTGTGAATGAACTCTTTTTTGCTTCTTTTGTTGTCGTCCATTCTCGCTCAAGGAGAAGAAAGAGAGAATGTTTTGTTTCTTGTTTTGTTGTCGTCTATTCTCTGTCAACAAAGAAGATCAGAAGAAAGAGTTGTCGTCCATTCTCTTTCTCTCCTATTCTTTTGTGGCTTGTTTTGTTGTCTTCTTGTGAATGCACTCTTTTTGAGTGAGTCTTTTTTCCTGTTCTCATGGTTCGCTCAAGGAGAAGAATTCTCTCTTTCTTGTTTTGTTTCTTGTTTTGTTGTCGTCCATTCTCTGTCAACAAAGAGAAAGAGGGGAAAAAAGAAGAGAGAAGAGAAGAAGAAGAAGAGAAGAAAAAGAGAAGAAGAGCAAGAAAACACAAAGAGAAAGAGAGAGAAGGAGAAAAAGAAGTCAGAGAAAGAAGAGCAAGTGAATGTTTTGTTGTCGTCTATTCTCTTCTCTACTTTCCTTTCTTTTGTTGTCGTCTATTCTCTGTCAAGAAAGAAGATCGGAAGAAAGAGTTGTCGTCTATTCTCTCAATCAAGAATTTTGATTCTTTTTTTTGTTGTCGTCTATTCTCGAGCAGAATCCTTCTTGGTTTTGCATTCTCTTCTCTCTCTACTAGCTCTCTTGGTTGTCGTCGAGATCAACTCTACTAAGCCTAATTTGTTGTCGTCCATTCTCTGTCAACAAAGAAGATGGAGAAAGAAGAGATGTCTAAGTTTTTGTTGTCGTCTATTCTCTGTCAACAAAGAGAAAGAGGAGAAAAACAAAGAGAGAGAGAGGAGAAGGAAAGAGAAAAGGAAGAGAGAAGAAGAGCAAGAAAAGAAAAAGAGAAAGAGATCGAAGGTTCTGAAAGACCGAGATCGACAGATCGAAGGTTCGGAGCGAGACCGTGAGGTCGAAGGTTCGGAGCGAGACCGTGAGGTCGAAGGTTCGGAGCGAGACCGTGAGGTCGAAGGAAAGACCGAGGCCGAAAGGCCGACGGAGAAAAAGGACCGAGACCGTTAGGTCGAAGGAGAAAAAGAAGTCTTCGCAAGAAGAGCAAGTGGAATTGTTTTGTTGTCGTCCATTCGAGATCAACTCCACTAAGCGAATTTGTTGTCGTCCATTCTCGAGCAACAAGAAAAACGGAAGGAAAGACAGAGAAGAGAGAAGAACAGAGAGTTCCAAGAGAGATAGGCAGGAGATGAAGAGTGGAATTTGCATTGTCGTCTATTCTCTTTCTCTACTTCTCTACTTGCTTTTCCTCTTTCTGCTTTCTCTCTTGTTTTTTGTTTGTTTGTTGTCGTCTATTCTCTCACTCTCAAAAGCAGGGAACAGAATTCCCTCGGAGAAGCAGAGAGAGTTGTCGTCCATTCTCTTATCTTATCTACTTTCCTTTCTTTTGTTGTCGTCTCGATAGGCAGGAGAGCAAGAGTGTCCTTGTTTTCTCTTTCTCTCTTCTTTCTTTTGTTGTTTCTTGTTGTCGTCTCTCTCCTCTTTCTTTTTTCGTTGTCGTCCCTCGATCTACTCTCTTTTTCTCTCTTCTCTCTCTCTTTCCTCTCTTTTTTCCTCTTCTCCCTCCTCTCTTCTTTCCTTTTGTTGTCGTCTATTCTCTCTTCTCTCCTCGCTCTCTTTTTCTCTCTTCTCTTTCTACTCTCTTCTCTTTGTTCTACTCTCTTCTCTTTCTGCTACTGTCTACTCTCTTGACAACCTATCTGATTCTCTCTTCTTTTGTTGTCGTCCATTCTCTCTTCTCTTATCTACTTTCTTTGGTTGTCGTCTCAGCAAAAGAGGCAAAACAAGAGGAAAAAGAAGAGAGAAATTCTTTTTTGTTGTCGTCTATTTTTTTGACAGAGAACAAGAAAACAAGAGTCAAAACAAGATGGAAAAAGGAAGTTTTTGGATTGTCGTCTATTTTGCCTAAGAAAAAGACAAAACAAGATAGAAAACAAGAGCGAAATTCTTCCTTCGGCCTTTCCGATCTTGCAGAACCTTTTTTGTTGTCGTCCCAAAACAAAACAAGAGAGAAATTCCTCCATTTTTGTTGTCGTCTATTCTCTCAATCAAAAGTTTTTTTTCTTCTATCTTTTGTTGTCGTCCATTTCTTGCAAATAACATAAGAATAAATAGAGAAACCAAGAGAGAAAAATGCTTCCTTTTGTTGTCGTCTATTTTTCATTTGAAAGAGGAAAAATGAGAAAGACAAAAGAGGAATTCGTTGTCGTACATTTCTTTGCCAAAGAAAGCAATCCAAAGAAAAAAAAGAAGAAAAACAAGAACGAAATTCTTCCATTTTTTTGTTGTCGTCTATTCTCTCAAGAAAGAATCTTTTTTCCATCTTTTGTTGTCGTCTATTTCTTGCAAATAACTAAACGAAAGAATGAATAGAGAAAACAAAGTAGAAAAAGGCTTCCTTTTGTTGTCGTCTACTTGTCCTAAAAAAGAGACAAAATAAGATAGAAACCAAGAGAAACAAAGGTAGATTTGGTTGTCGTCTTTTTTTCAGAAAAAAGAGACCAAATAAGAAGAAAAACAAGATCGAAACTCTTACTTTTTGTTGTCGTCCATTTCTGAAAAGAAACTTAGCAAAAGAAAAGAAGACAAAGAAAGAAAAAGCAGACAAAAACAAGAATAAGAACAAAAAGGGATCATTGTATAGAAAGCAGAATCCAAATCATAGCATTTGAACACAAAGGAAACCGGCAAAGAATCCACAAAAAGAGGAAACATGCCTTCCACAGGAGACGTCTCCACTATTCATGTTTCGAAAGAATGAAATGAAAAAAGGAGAATTCACTCGGGACCCCTAGGGTATAGAAAGACGACTCCAAATCATCCCGGAGTCAAAAAAGAAAGCAACAAAAAAGAAGCAGAAAAATGCACGGAACGCAGAACAACAAGAATCCGCGTAAAGAAAGACAACCCACCAATCCAGTCTTTCCGTACAGAGAAAAAGAAGTCCGCAACAATTTCTCAAGTAGTCAAAAAAGTAGACAAACTAATGGCGTATAGAAAGATCGATAACAAACAAACAAATGAAGTCCCTCCTTGATTAGCAAGTACAAAAAGAAAGCAAGTACGTACATAATTGCGTATAGAAACAAACAAGTGAAACCAGACACAAATGAAAAATAGGAATAACAACAACAAGCAAACTCTTTCCCTCTCTCCAATCGAAACACAAACCGCAAACCACAACTCAAAGAGACAGAGAACAAAGACAGACAACGATGGTCTAGAACAAAGACAAAACAAGCGGAAAAGGAAGAACCAACCAAAACCAAGGAAACCCTGGCACCTCAAACTCGAAAATACAAGAAAAACTAGGGAAGTCGAAGAGAGAGTAGAAGGACTAAGCAAAATAGAATAGAAGTCTAAGCAAGGGAATAAGTCGAATAGAATAAGTAGTCAAAAAGGAATCGAAGAAGTAG